>VNJS01007857.1:0-14451 GCA_008042575.1 Drosophila watanabei
TGCTTCATCGATTCGCAGACATCGTTAATGCTAGCAAATTGCTTTGTGGAGAGGTCCTCGTTGATGTTTGGCTCCATGGCAGCTCCGGCCTTTGACTGGCGCGACTCGTTCTCGGCCTTGACCAGCGAGATCACTGAGAGGCCATTGCCCGGGTCCGGATCATCGTTGGAGGTGCGTCGACAGCTGATCCGATCCCGCTCGTTCTGCACGGCTTCCTTCTTCATGCCCGCCTTGAAGCACTTCCTAAGCCGGCAATAGCGACACTGGTTTCGCTTGTCCTTGTCCACCACACAGTTGCGGGAGAATCTGGCAAAGGGAGATCGCGAAATTAAATTAGAAAGTGTTTCTTAATTAGTTTCTAAGCAATGCTTACCTGCACGTGTACTGGTGATTCTTCCTCACACTTCGCCGGAAGAATCCCTTGCAGCCATCGCAACTGGAGGCTCCGTAGTGCTTGCCCGTCGCCCGATCTCCGCAGATGGCACACACCGTCGGTGACTGCTGCTGCTGTTGCTGCTGCTGCAGCTGCTGCTGCTGACTGCTGCCGCCACTTCCGCTGCCACTGTGGTTATGATTCGGCGAGAACATGCTATTGTTGTTCGTGCTGCCGCTGCTGGCGCTTCCGCCTCCTGCGCTGCCCGCGTTACCGCCTCCGTTTCCGTTACATAGCGCAAAATTCTCGCTGCTCTGATTGCTGCTGTTGCTCAGTCCCAGGACAACGCCGTTGGGACTGAGGGCATGGCCGATGGGACTGTGCGGCTGGGAGGCAGCCGGATAACCGGCGGCCAAGGCATCGGCGTGCATTATGTGGCTTTCAGACTCTGTGAAGAGAAAGGGTTTACAGGGGGTTAGTTTTTCATACATTTTGGATATTAAAGAACTTAAAAATATATATTTTATTTCCTTAATAAAATGATCTTTATAGAAACCAAAGAAATAAATACTATTTTAAAAGCACTGCTATAGTGTTCTCAATACATCTTAAGAGTCGCTGAGCTTTCTTTGTGTTTTTTATACTTAAATGTTTGTAAACACCATTAAGTAAGACTATAAAATATATATAAATATAAATGGTAGCGTGTTATTATTGTTCTTTGTTACTCATTCGTAAAACGTGTCGTTAAAAATATGTCATGTCATGCTTAGATCAACAGTTTGGCAGCCGCAGGGGCTGGGCACATATTAAAACAGTTTTAGATGCTCTCTGCGCCTACGCGAATTCTATACAGCAGTTTGACATTTACTGGTCGCCAGCAGTTTTGGCTGCACAGATATTTACATCACGTATACGCACAAATTTTTAGGGATACAGATGATTTTTCTCTTTTATTTAATTATGTTTTTATAACAAAATAAATGTTGAATTATTAAAAGTAAAAAACTCTTCAAAATGTGTTATTTTTAACAAGTGAAAAAGCAAAATATATAAGACATCAAAAATAAGGTAATTAGTTATTTTAGAACTACGTCTCGTTTTTTCGTTGTAAATAATTTTAAGCACTACTTTTTTCCCCGCCACTGTGCTATATACGATACATGTGTAATTTATTTGTTGACCTGTGTGTTGCCTATCGTAGAAATGGTAATATGGCGAAAAAAAAAAGTTTTAAAAATCGCGCAATAGCAACAAACAAAATTGAGAAAAGCAACAACATTAACAACAACAACAAACACACCATCACTTGAAGCCGTGTGGCTGGCACTGCTGTCGCGTCTGCGTCGCCGTCGTCCCTCAGCCGATGGCTCCACCGCCGCCCCTGCCTTGGCCGCTGCAACTGCGACGGAGACCCGCCCACCGCCCACTTTGCCACGCAACAGAATATCACCAACGGCGGCGACGCGATCGCGACTAGAAATTTTAACTCTACCGGACTTGCGCACCATTATAATGCAACTGATTACTGAAGAAACACACGACTCGAAAAATTTCAGTCGTATCGTATGTTGTCTTTGCCGCTCACTGTCGCTGTCCGCTCTCCTTGCCGCCAGCGCACAGTGGAGACTGAAGATCAAATTGTTCAAGTACCTTTACATATACTGCCTCCGATAAGCCATGAGTTATAAATTATAAAAGGTAGCCCTTAATTCTAACAAGCTCTTTATAAGTTGAAGAGTGTTCTATTAGCTACCTGAAAACCTACTCGATTATTTTACTTGACTCAAAAATTATTACATTCTGAGTAAAAGAAGTCTAGAACGACCCCACTGTGCCATGCTAGTGTGTGCGTTAATCGACGCTTAAATCAATTCAACTGTGTTTGCATATCTCACATACACACTCTTTTACTCTCCCAGAAAGAGCGCGAGTTTAAAACCAGACTTGGAGCTCTCTCCCCCCACCAACACAAGGAGAATTAAACATAAGCAGAGATAGAAATTCGTTTGGACGAAAAGAAAAACAACAACAACAACATGGAGAGTAAAGTCACACGAATAAACAAATAAATAACAAAAAAATGTGTATAAAAAAAGCCGGCTTTAATTTGGACATCGTTATGAGGCAGCGCGAGAGCGTGTGTGTGCGCGAGTGTGTAAAAAAAAAACCATAACAGAAAATCTGTTGGGGAGACCGGAGAAAGAGAAAGAGAGAAACTAGAAATACTAGTAACACGAATATAGAAGAGGAAGAGGCGGTGTAAATAGTAGTTGCCTTTAATAAAAAACAATCAAAATACCCGCACAGTGGAAGTGATTTTTTGTTACTTACATATGTACATAGATGTGCAATTTTAAGTAGAATAAGTTGTTTAACATATTTACAAAATAAACTTACAAATTGTGATTTTTATGAGGATTTTTATATTCTTAATATATTTATATTTCTCGTTTTCTGATATTAATCAGTAAAAACTTTTTAAACAAACCAATTATTCCCACATCATGCAGCTTTATACATTTTTATTACAACTTCCCGTTGAAACTACATAATTAACCAACTTTAATTAACACTAACCACTTTACAAATATTTCTTTATTCAAAAACAAATACAGATTTCATCACTTTACTACTGTTTTCTGAATCTCCCGCGAATTTCGTTAGCTTAATAGATTTGCAAACATTTACCGTCTCTCTTCGACTCTCTCGTCGACTCTTCACAAGTGCACTCGAAGGGGTTAATTAGTTTGCTTGCTCACAGATTCTCAGACAATTAATCACGGCCCTTCGACACCCGATATCCTCTCTGCTTGAAGATCTGATTCGAAATAAGAGCGAGCACTCGAGTAAGCAAAGTTTAAGTAAAAAAAAAACCCCACGCTAGTTGTTACGGCCAAAAGTTCTAATCAACGTGTGCTTTCGTTTTTTATCACAGCTAATGCGCTTGTTTTACCAGCTCAACGAACACGAAATAAACTGAAACAACCCAACCCGAAAAAAGAAGAAAAATAATAATAATAAAAAAGGTAAATAAAAGCATAATACTCGTTTGCTATCATTTCGCACATAAAACTTTCTCATCGCCGCAACGCTCTCTTTCGCACCTCTCTCGGGTGTTGCGGGGAAACAGGCCCCGGTGTAAATTTTATTTTTTATTTTTAGCCTCGTCATCGTTAGAGTTCAGTTTTTTAACGCCGCGTCATCGTTAGCATTGCAAAAATGTTGTTCCTGCGATGCCCCCTCTGAAGTGGTCAAATCGCAATCTGAGATTAGAAAATATCGGATTCTCGGTCGATTCGTTGAAAAATAATTTGGCGGATTTCTTATGCGTATTTGCCGCAAATAGTTTATGGCCGTTGATAAAACGGTCAGAGCAGAAAAACACACGTTTATGATGTGTGTCCTGAGATAAGAGGCAGAGAACAAGTGTCGCACCTGAAAGAACTATACTATACAATATATAAGAGGTATTACGAAGTACATATATATGGGTATTTTTATCTATTCTCATATTTAAATGGGAATGTGAGTGCTTAATTTGGCCAATTTATTATTTGGCAAAACACCACAACAAAAGCCAAAGCTAGCGGCCGGCGGGCGACGAGCCCCCAAAGCCCCCCCAAAAAAAAGTATAAATAAATGGATCTGGAGAAGAGAGGATCGAATGTTTCGCGCTTCTATGTTAATTAACGTGTTGATGGATGCTCTCTCTGCTTTGGGAAATATAAATTAAAGAGCCCAAATTTGCATAAATAAACAAAGCTGGCTAAATAAAGAATAAACTAATTTGGTAAGTTAAGAAATAATTAATAATTAGTAATGCTATTTTAATAGAACAGCTGTTCTTACAATATGAAAAGACTGGAAATACCCTTCGTGTTGAGTAAGTTCTGTGGACAGAATTAAAAATATATCTATATACACATCTTTTGAATAGGAACTTTGCTCGATCTACGCAAAAGAATGTATTTTTAGATACAATATATTTGTTTACCAAACTTGATATATATTTTTATGAAAAGAAAGGCATTATATAAGCTCATACAGTGAAAATATATTTTTAAAAAATGCGGGAACAGATTTCTCTTAAGAATTACTAAACTGAAAGAGTACCTTTATTGTTAACTTTTATAATTAATTTCATCATTTGTGTTATAATTTAATTTTAGCTACCTTGTGGTTTAGTATTAGTCATTCATTAGTCACAAAATAATAATAAAATTTGATAAGATTTGTGCAGTTTCCTTGATTACGAGGACTGGCATCCAACAAAATAACCTTCTTCGATCTTTATGAGAGATTTAAAAGCTATGGTTTTATCTTAACAATACCTAACAATATCCATAAATTAAGAGTGGTAAATTTTTTTGAGAAAATTTGATAAGTGAACATAAATGTGCTCAATTTTACCATTATTACAACGCCTTGATCAAGAATATATAGTTAATGCGATCGGTGTATAAAAATAGCTTTAATAATTTATATTTTCTTATTTGTTTTGGCTTGAGCTCGGATTAAGGAAGTCACACAGCAAAATCTAGAAAATCTTGAATTATATATTTGTACACGTATTCAGATTGTACGAGCAGGAGCAATTTAGCTAAGACCTTAATTATTGTTTTAGTTTAATCGGCGTTGCGAACGACTGGCATTAGCCTACATATGTGTGTAATTTGAAACCCCCTCTTCCCCCCACCGCCAGGAACCCCTCCCTCTTCCCTCTTCCCCCCTTTTACAATCCCAATCGGGCTCCAATACAGACTCTTATCGCCTGGCGGAGACTCAATAACGTGCCTAATGGCAGCCCAGCGAGCTCCCAACCGTCGCTGATAGCACACACGGCGTATGATCAATTTTTTAAATCGGCGAACTCGGTGAAAACATTCGAAATCGAAATCGAAACCGAATCCAAAACAATAGCTGTGTACAAACGGTGTCCACATGCGACAAGAGCAATTAGTAAAAAAAAAAACAGAGGAAAATAAAAGGTGAATCAGCGAGATATCAGTAGTTGTTACTCCTATTCCCAGTAGTTATCAGCGTGTAAATTACATATATTTTGAACAAGGAAGTACACAATACAAAATGTAAGTAGGTATTATTGATCATGATCAGTCATCCGGTAAACTGATCATTTAAATTCCAAGTTCCTTTAATAGAAACTAGCAGGAATTCGTACGTTTCTATTTCTTATTTCATTTAAATCAAGTTTTTTACAAACTAAAACTAAGAAAATAAAAAATATCTCAATTTTATTTACTTGATAATTTCGCAGTTGATATATGTAGCTTTCCAACCTCCAAGAATCGTTTAAATTCAAATGGCAAGTCACAGGTCAAGCTCAATAAATATGCGTAAGACGGACGTCGCAAAATACTGTCTAATTGTCAGGTGGAAATCAAGCTTCGTAAGCAACAATCCTACATCTATAGCGTTGCATATATATATAATATTATCAGTGAGTCGCACAGCTGCATGCACCCACCCACCCACGATCTGACCTCATGGCAACACGCCCATCAATGATGCAACTCTGAAGGTTACCTGCTCCTTCCCTTCCAGATAATCAGTTCCTTGAACAAGTCTTTAGTTTATGGCGCAGCTTAATTGGCTTTTGTAATTTCAGGGAAATATCTACGGAAAGTTCCTTCTGCCAAATCAGTTAATGATCTTGACCCTGCCACCGAAAAGGTTGTATTTAATATTCGCAAAAGGTTATTAAATTCAATTTTCTACAAACATTTGGTAAGTACTTTTGTGGGCAGCCGAAAAACCAACTTTTAACATTACATCACCATTGGATAATCAAAGGGGGAAAATCTAGGTCTTGAGTGCGGCTAAAAAACAAACACTTGCTGGGGGAAATATCTGTGAAATCACTGCAAATATTGGTCGCACATCAATCAGACCACAAGCAAACGTTGAGCTCATCATCCAGAGATGATCTTTATAGAATGCCATTCGCACCCTAATGCCAACTTGTGGGGCAATTCCATCTAAATTCCATCATCATTCCAAAATCATCATTCGCCCAACGGATATTTGCGCTGTACATTAGAAATTGTCAACTTGCAATTAGATGTGCGAAAATGTGCATTGTCAGATTGACTTAAGAGTGCAAATATTGGTCAATCAATGGCATAGTTACACTGGAAAAAATTAGCTAACCTACAGATATAGAATCTAAACTTAGTGATGGAAATTAAGAATGGTGTTCTTATAATAAAGAATAAAGAAGTGTGTTAAATAAATAATGGGATACCTTTTTAAAAGGTTCAAAATCTAATAATAAATGTTTTAAATATTTTCTAGGCATTACTTAGAAGAAATCTAATTTTAGAAAGTATGTTCACTTTTTCTCAGTGTACTATCATTGTATTTGGGGGAGTGGCTTATGAAAATAGGAAAAGCCACCTTGTGGCTTGGCCAGTCAATAGAGGAACTGTAAACATTTTGAGAATTTTCCAGCTAACCGAATGCCATCATTGGCTTAAATTGCGATAGGTTAGGTCAGTCCAAAAAAATATATATATAAATATATATAAAAATAGCAAAATGTTAGCCTTAATGATCGCATTCGGCTCAAGTTTTGCCCGCTGGGCTTGATCCAATTAAAAGCGACAGCGTCTCGTAAGATTCAACTTTTTATTGGCATTATCATTATTTTTATGACTAATAATTGCGCTCATATTGTCTATAATTAAAATACTAAAAACGTCTCAATTAAATTGTTATTAACAAAAAGCCAAAGCGGCAAGCAGCACACACGGACGTCAGCTAAAACTATCGTATCTATGTACATATCATTATATATCTATATGTATCTGTGAAGATCTTTAGATCTGAATGCTGAAAGTAAAACTTCTCGCCGGGGCACTTAGAATCGAGTCAAGTGTAATTTCCATTAACTATGTTTGTTATGGTCGCTCTGCTCTGTCCGTCTGGCCTCTTAATTGGGCGCTAACGTGTTTCAGATACATTTGTATCTCCAAATAGCAAATAGCACCGACAGCCGGAGAGCAATTAAAACAATCCTCTCCTTGAACCGCATATCATGACATTTAGAACCTCAGTGCGCGTTGAGAGCGTGCGCGCTCGCTCTTAATTCACCCAAAGCTCAGCTCTAAATTGCACGCGTCTTGGATTCGATCAGATTTTTTATCGTGTCTGGGTCACGACCAAGACAGAGAGTGAGAGAGAGAGAGTCTTCCTCATTTTCTTTTTAATGGGGTGATGTATGTGTGAGATTCCTAATTAGCATGCGAGTATACGAGCTCTCTCATAATCGCTGTTCCCGAGAAAAAGCCAACTGCAAGTCACGGTGATAGGAACTGTGACTGGCCGTGTGAAAGCCAAGATTAAAATTCCCCCAAACGAAGTCTCTTTATTGACACTTTTATGATTTGAATTTAAATATATATATTTAAAGGGATTTGACAGTGTGAGCATGATGCAGCAAGTTTTGGATCTACCTCAAAAGGGATTTTATATTAAGGAGGGATTAATTTAATTTGAATAAATAGATTCAGCAGAGTGTTTCAAGTATTTTGAGTGAGTTCTACCTAAAAATTATCTACAAAAAGAAGGAATTTTATAACTTTTATGATTCAGATTCTTTTCTATGTTTGTTACTATTTTAAGTCTGTTTAAAATCTGATTAAAATATCCTGTAGATCCCTTAAGGTCTATAAAGACGAATATAAATATAATTTTTCAATATTTATAGACCTACAAAAAATAAAGTGTATTTTATATTATTTTAATTTTATTCCAAATGCATTTAAGAATCCATTTCTATAAATAGCGTTTCTTTCTGACATTTTCTTATTTTAATCGGAGTAATTAATATTATTTTTCTCTGCCTTTATAGAGTATTTAATAATTTGAACAAGACTCTAAAAAACATCTCAAACAGTTCTTGTCTTATCATTTTGGTGATTTTTCAAGTATCTCAAGTGTCTGACACTCAATCAGACTCAATTTTCTACCCAATTTCGACAATACTTATCGATAGCAGCTACTGGCTTCTATGTAGATGTACATCTCAAGTGGGGATTTCAATATGCCAATATGGGGGTTCGCCTGTACTACTCATATGTATGTTAGTGATATGCATATAGAAAGGCTAGTATTTCCGGTTAGATCACTGCCATTGGAGACCCAGTGATTAGAATCAATAGAGTAGCTGAATAATTGCAAGAAATTAAGTAGAAATCGAACGTGTATTTGTAGTTGAAGTTGTTTTTTTCCTGTGATTACTGGGGTTACCGAGAGCTCATCGTCTGGGAGAGAGGGGCCTTACTTATATATCGGTCATAAAGGTATCAGTAATTTTAGTGTACTGACCGAATGAATGGTGGTTAGTCTGGTAATTAAACCAGCCAGTCGTGTGGGAAAATGTCATTTCAAACAAAAAATTTTATTTCGGCTGAGTGCCTACGGTTATGTTGGTTCTAAATTTAACTCAAATTTATATCAAATATAAGGGTTCCTAAATAAATCTACAAAAAATGGTGTTTTAAACAATGAATTCCAGAAAATGATAGCAACATAAATTGATCGAAGCATAAAACACCCTTTATTAAACCTCAAAAAATTCTGTATAAAAATACCCTTAATTACAAAACAAATAATCTGAATTTAAACCCAACTATATTAGCTAAAAGTACCCTATGTCAGGGTATGCCAGACTTATTGGCCAATTCCTTTTTCCCTTGGTTGTTTGCGACTTTCTCTTCTCAAATTCTTGGCTGAAATCTTATCGCCGTGAATGCACAAGGCAGAGAATCATAATCGCTGATAAACATTGCAATAAAGTGAGTTTTTATGGTGGCCAGTTAAGGCTGATAATGTGGCCAGGGTGGTGGCACGATAAATGGTCTAACCCCCAGTGAAAAAAAGTTGCAGCCGAGGGTCTCACTTATCTGCAGTCAGATATAGCGAAAGATAATATATAAACACACAGGACCGGAGGATGTAGCAACGAATTACAAGCTTTTATTTTATTCTTTTTGTATTATTTTTGCAAATCGATGGACACATAATGAGCTGCGATCTGAATGGATCGTGTGTGTCGCCTGATTTTGGGCTATGAATTGTTTTCGATGTTGTCATGGCCGCAATTAAGTGTATCTTATCAGAGGCATTCAACTCTGGGAACAAAACACATTGCTTAGGGGGCTAGTATCGGCCCAAAATATACCCTGTACTGGAAAATACTCAGTCTTAAGTCATTTCTAAGGATAGAAACTAATACCTTTTTTGAATTGGTTTAAAAATATCAGCTTTATCTTGAACAATTATGGCCCCAATTTTACCCCACGCAGCTTCTCGGGCTATCAAAGTTTTTTGCAGAATCTGTTATCATCGTGACTTGGGATTATTTTATATAGCAGGGGATTCCTGAACATATTTTTAAATTAACACACAAGTCTTATCTATTTTAATGTAGATGAATATCAAACTGCGCATTTAAAGTTCTTTGTTAGAAATAGAAAATATTTAAAAAAGGATTACTCAGATTGAAACATAAACTTTTGCTGCAGAAAATGTTATAGATATATTTTTATTTTGATTCTAATTAGATAGAATTATGTTTCTAAATAAAAATTTAACTATTCCTTTAGTTAAGGTAGTAATATTCAGTATTTATGATTCTTAGAAACACTTCTTAATAATGATTGTACTTTATGGTAGCAATCTCTAATTTATAAGACAAATTTAATGTAAAGCTTAAATACATTATCTCTTGAATAATTGAGTTAATAAAAAATACAATAAATGCAATAATTACGTGATATACTGATTGGTAAGCCCAAGTTTAGCACCTCTTTTCGATTAATTGGTTAATAAAAACTCAATCAACATATAAATGACCAAATCTCTGTGAATTGTAATGATGAGTCTTTATAAACCTTATGAAATCAAGCAATAATTAGTTAGAAATACTCAATAAAATCGTCTGAATCTTGTATCTAAATGATTTTCTATATATTTTTTATCAAATTGTATCTAAGGGTTTTTCTATCTATTTTTTTATCATTTTTAGATACAGAATGGGGGAGGCTTCTATCTATTTATTTCTGACCACTGCTAACTTTCCTGATTATAAATTTCCGCCTTTTCTCTCAACTCACCCATAATGTGTAAAAGGTTCTCCTCGAGGAGGAAGGCATCATCGTAGCTGGAATTTGTCAGATTCTCCGTTTTCATATTCAGCAAACTGGGCAACATTGAGGCGTACATTTGGATTGCTTTTAATCTTTGCTGATAGTTCACCCCACGAACTCGAATTAAGTCAATCCGGTTGATTACGATTGATTCTCGCCAAAAGGGTTAGGAGACTAGTTCCTTGTAGTATTAAATATTTGAGAATCCTTCACACTTTTTATTTATTTTGCAAAATTTACTTTTTTTCACAAATGCTTGTTGCTTTTGTCGCTTCTGCTGCTGCTGTTGTTGGTGCTCATTTTTTGTGTGTTTTTTTGTTTTTTATGATTCTCAACGCGTTAAGGTGAGGGGCCAGAGACACACTTAAGTAAAGTTAAATATTTGCACAAATTAAAACCGAGAATAGCTGAAGCGATGAAAGTTAAGGAATAGCACCGCGTGTATAGCCGAACCGTCGGCAATTGGTTCGATATATACCATATATATGTGTATTATTAACATAAATAAATAATGCAAGACCGGTAAGGTAAGTAGAAACAGTGTGGAATAATCACAGTATCCTTTTGTTATTTAATTTTAATTGAGATAGAAGCCGGCTTTTGTTGCGAAAAGGGTGAGCGAGCCTGCGGTGCCCTGCGGCTGTCTGTATTATTACCGCCTAGTGCAAAACACTGACTAAACCTCAAATAATGTTCTCAACACGTACTAACTGTCTTAATATTATTTGTTGTAGATATAGAAGCCGACGGCACCGACGGCAACCCGACGAAAGCTTTGGATCGTTCGGCTCAAAGCTGACCGTACAGCCCGTACAGCCCGGCAGCGATCGTACAAAAAACTTTAATAAATATTATTACCTCTCTGCCTGTGGCTATTTTGCTATTGTTGTTCTTGTTGTTCTTTCTGGCAGTGTGTGATTATTATTATTATTATTGCAGCCGTCGTCTTGGCAAAATTGTTAACAGTTCGGAGCGCTCGGATCGCCTTCGATCGGTGTCTCGGATCGGATCGGTTCGGATCGGGGGCATGCGCAGAAGCACGGCGCAGCTACGGGCCGGTCTTATCAGTTCAGATTAAGCGGATCCCGCTCACACGTACATAGACGAACTCACATATACATATAGACACATATAGCAACTCAAATTGTTTAATGGCACATATAATAAAACCATATCTCTGTGTATATTTGTTTGGGGCTCTATATGTTTTCGAGCTTTCATTTAAATAAATAGTTTTTATTGCTTCTTTTTTTTTTGTTCTTACTTTTCACAGTTGTCTAGATTAGCCGAGCTTCAAGCTTACCAAAAAACGAAAGTCTTGCATTGTGTGGGGTTATCAGAGGAGATGGACAATAAAGGAGAGATAATAATATTATTTTGAGTTCTTGGAAAGAAGTGCAGTGGTTTTTAAATTAAATTTAAGAAGAGAAAAAAAATGTCAGTAACAAGGACGTTTTTGGACGTCAAAGTTTGTTTTATAAATCTTTTTAAAAGGGTATCTATGCTATAAAAATGATACTACTAATTATGCAATAACAAAGTAATCAGGTTCAATTTAGCGATTTCGATTATGAATAAAGGGAGCTTTGCTCCTATTCCCTATATCGTTAGTAAAAAAGCCTTCACTTATGATTTCGAACTGACAAAGTTGCCCCTTTTACCAATCACAAAATTCTTGCGATATAAAGAACGGGAGCACCAATCCCCTTTTTCAAAATCGAAATCGGTTAATTTTTACGATTTCGATAACCGGAGCAGACCTGATAGTTTGTTTTTTTTTTAATCTTTTAATATGGTATCTAAAAGTATGCAGTAAAATATGCTTCTGCTAAATTTGCAATATCAAATTGATATTTTTTTAATCTATTTTTAAACTCATTGTTAAGTATTTTAGTGTAATTTCTTTGGGTTTTTCATATGGCTTTAAACATGGCTCTATATTAAAGTTGTTTAAATTGGATCAAGGGATCAAGCCACACATTATAATATACTTTCCATTAAGTCAGATTTCCAAACTATGAAGACTTTACTTTCCAAAAAGTTTCCTACCAGAAAAAGGACAAATGTTTTACAATTAATGTTTAACTATTCTTAATTTACCGATGTATATCGAATATAACTCTAAATTTCGTTATAATTACTATCGAAATAAGAATCTTCTTTTCCCTAATTCCATTCAAATAACCAATTTACCAAATAATCATAAACATCTTTCTATAATTCCGAAATAAACCCTGGCAAAATGATTTTCCACTTTTTCTATTTGTTGATCACTTCACTTTCAGCTCGGCAAACAGTCAGTCTGGTATCTCCGTAGTTCCTTATCAAAACCGGAGCCCCATTGCCTCAGACAGTAACCCAGAGACAGAGAGAAAGAGAAAAATAGAGAGAGATGCGGATGGTAAAGAATCAGAGATAGAGCGAGAAAAAGAGAGAGAAAGATGCGGATGGTAAAGAATCAGAGATAGAAAGAGCAGAGACTGCATATAGCTTATATAGTGAGGCATTATAATAGGTCGTTGTTTCTGTTGATATAGGCTTTCCAGCAGCGTCGATTAGTAAGCGCCTTTGGCTAAGCCGTTCAAGGCACTTGCTTCTCCGTTTGCTTATCAGCAAAAGTCGGGAAAACAGTCGGAAAATTCCGAGTTTCTAGATCGATGAGTGAGACACAAGCTCTGCATTCTTTGGCTGCAGCTCTGATTGATACTTGTGATTCAATTGAATATAATTCCGACTGTCATTCACACACACTCTCTCTTTCTATCGCAGGCGTTCCCTCTTTCATTCCGATTTACTCAAACTCGTACCCGTACTTTATACGCCGGAATTTCTGTGACGAAACGGAGCTCCAGCACCACTCATTGTGCACTTTGCTTCCTTCCAATCCATTCCATTTCGAATGCCGGCGATCGTCGTCATCATCCGACATCGCCATCATCATCGGCTTTGCGGAAACTTGATATAATTATCGTGCTGCCATTTTGGTGGCAACAAAGTGTTTTTTATGTGATTCGCAAGCATTTGTGATTGAATGCTCATGGGCAGTGACAAATCCATACATATATTGTTTGTGGTTATTATTAAATAATAGTCCAGTCGAGGAGGATTTGTCATTGTTAATTTCTGTAAGAAGTAAACTTAGTCTTGGGAGGTTTTCTTTAACTAATTATTTCATATTAGTTTTGAAATTTGTTTTTAGGTAAACGGAATGCTCTTCGATTGTTCTAAAATTTGTTATTCTTTATATCCATAATAAGTAAATAAAATCTTGGGATGTTTTTTTAACTATTTATTTCATATTATCTTTGAAATTTGGGTTTTGGTAAGGAGAATCCTTTTCTAGGTCGATCTAAAAGAGAGGTGATCACATCAATTCCCTGAAAGCACTTAAGGCAATAAGTTTTTAAGATAAATTTAAAGAAAATAACTAATTAAAACGAATTAATCAAGAAAGCTTAGATAACTAGGACTTTGTAGATCCGTAACTACATCTTATTCCTACCTATTCGAAAGATTCCTCTGAAAAATGACAAAATATTATGGCAATAGAATCTTGTAGATCCATAACTACATACATACAATTCCTACCCATTTTAAAATGCTTTTAAAAAATATAGATACTCCATAATGCTCACCCTATAGATTTCTCTGAATAATGACAAAACAATATGGCAAGTAGGAGATATCCACTCCTCTCTTCCTCGATGCATCGATGCAAAACATCATCATCTGGCTGATCGCTTGAAATGGGGTTGAGAGAGAGATTGCATTAAGTGCAATTACAAAATATGTTTACGTACATTTTGCATTTTGTAATCTGTGAATGTGTGTGAGCCATACGATCGCAAGCCGAACATGACGCATATGTTTTGGTTTGAGACAAAACCCAACAGATCCGAATGAATC
>VNJS01007861.1:0-10057 GCA_008042575.1 Drosophila watanabei
CTTGTCCACATGAAGTCCCATATCATTCCAAATAGCTGCTTGAACTTTACTTTTACGGGCCTCCAGTTCGATTTTATCATTTCCCCTGACAAGCCACTTTTTAAGCCCAATTTTGTAAGATATCTTGAGAAAGAATTCAAAAAAGCGGATCCACGCATGAAGGGAACTAAATCCATACTGATCCGTATGTGGCTTCATATCAAACGTTTTTGAATAAAAATAGTAATAATAGTAAGAAGCTTGGTGGGCTTTGCCCCACACATATTTAATACCTTGCCGTCTATAAGTGTTAGATACCCATAAAATTTTACACAAATTTCCTTCGATTGATATGGATGCACGTATAAATCTAGGTTTTTAATTTAATTGTCCAAGTTTTCTTTTTCTTTTAATATAAGAGACGTTATTTCTTTAACGTAAGCTATTTTTAGAGGGCGGCAAAATCTTATGGACTGAGGCGATTTATTTAACCAAATGACCCTTTGTTTCTGATCTATAATTTTTATAGAAATCTAAAGATGGAGACTCTGCGTTGCCAAATTTTTGTTTGTATAAACTGTGACTAGTAGACCCATCAAAACTATAGCTAAAAATAAGGGTACACTGAGTAACATCTAAAAGTATTTTACAAACTTCCTTTTGCATCAGTAATATTCGTGAAGCGGTATGGTTCAACAAGTTTTGCAGAAAACTTTGGCTTCATTTTCGGTCCATGCTATTCCAGCAGGTCTACATTTTAATTTCTCCTCAGCTATTTTCGAATAAGGGGGGTAAATATATAAATTATATATATATATATAAATTATAAATATATAAATTATGTATAAATTACTAAGTTATTTTATATTTATGTATTGCTGCTTAGTAAAACCATTTTCCATAAAAAAAAGTGAATGCCTTTTCAGAAGTCATTGGACTCGAAGCCAGCGTTTCAGTTTTATCAGCTTTTTTTGTAAATTCATTTTCAGTTGATTTTCTGGCTGAAATGTTAGCATCATGTAGTAACAATGGAGTTGAATTTTGATTTTCAACTGCAAGTTCAGAAACCAACTTTATTTTGAGTCGTTTACCAGCAGCTTCATATGTCAATTTAGGACGAACACCTTTCTTATGTGGGGATTCATTTCTATCAGAAAGGCGTATAGTCATATTACTCGCTAGCCACATGGCGTGTTTTGTCTAAAACGCTATATGTTTCGGCAGCATCGTGGCAAATGTTTATTAAGGTAATTTATAAAGTTAGTAATTTTATTTGATATTGTTTGGTTTATTGTTTCACTTTGATGATCGACATTTACTTTATCGAATATGTAAGTCTCCAAGGCTTTCCGCGAGGGTTTGTTGCTTTCCCAAACTAAAAGAAGAGACCCGTGACCAAGCACATATGTACCTACATAAACGCAAGTTTAGCAAAAAAAAGCAAAAAGAGCAAAAATGCTTAGTTGTATGACAATACGGACACTTTTGTAATTAGTTTATCGTTCTTACTCTTTGCGAGTCTGTGCTATTAATAAGTTGTACTCTACAAAACACAATCACAATTGTTAGTTCAAATCAATAAAAATAAACATATAAAACAGTTCACAGGTGGACAAGACACATAAAAACAAATGTCTAAGCTAATTTGCATTAATAAATACCTTCGGAAGGAATTTCGATTTTTAGATTTTTGGAACTTTTTTTCACACAAAACAACAAGCACGCATGGTTTGACCCCTCTTTTCGCGCCAATTTCACGACATTACAAAGTCTCTCAAACAGCTGACTTTGCTGGAGTGGCAACACTACAGAGTTGCCATAAAAAATTTTTGGAAGGCTGTTTTTTTCAAATGAAGATACCCAGTTTCGACAAGTATGGTCCATTTACAAAAATTCATTAGGAAAATAAATAGGTTTATGCACCAAAATCGGGTTTTTTACCCGTAGTGCAATGTAATAGGTATGCGTCGCCATTTAAAGGTATGCGTTCGATGTAAAGATGTAGTCCTTCCAATTTTCCCAAATGATTACTCCGTTTTAATATTTGTAGTTTTAATAGTTCATACGATTCTTTATTAACTTGCAATCTTGGAGCAGCCGTTATTGCAGCTCCAAGCTCATAGGAGTTTCTTACTGTATCAATATATCTTAAGAGCTAAGGAAGTCTAATTCTCGTAGCTGCGCTGCCAACAGCTGCAGCGAAGAGACGGTTATATTTATTCTGAAATACATAGCTATGCTCGCTTAGGCTGGAGCGCGGAGGTATATGCACATACATGAGGTCCGTTCGTGTTGCATTTATGCTGACACTTGCATTTTCTGTGTGCGGGCCGATGTATGGTGATCGGTTCATGTCTCGGCCACTTAGGTTTATAACCGGGACTTTAAATTATGTAAACAGTGCAACAAAGTGTTACAGTGTGTACCCTTTAAATACTCTTTGTACAGTGGGTATTCTTTATATGTGCATACTACACCAAGTTGCATATGCATCAAGTTCTTTTACAAAAGACGAAAGCAACAATAGCACTATAGAACAAGAACTATAAGCTATTCAATGGGTAATAACATTTTTCAGGATATATGTTTTAGGTAGACACTTCACTGTCAAAACAGATCACAAAGCACTTACTTGTTTTCAATTTTAAGCCCCTGTTCCAAAATAACCCGAAAGAGACTTGAATTAGAGGAATAATAATAGTATACTGTACTAAAGGGGCATCCACAATAAATAATTAAAAAATTTAAGTCCCTACCAGAAATCAAAGTAAACAGTAAAATTCCTGCGCTGGAAAAGAAAAAAATATATATTTACATTTGTCTAGGCAAGCTCTAAATAAAGCTTCGCAGCCTAACCTATACGAAGTCATTGTAAATGACTAGGTTCGAAAAGCGAAGTACAGATTCACTATGTTTACTAAAGCATGGGAATATAGTTATAGCAAGAATTGATGTTAGCGACATGTACACCACGACTTAGGTCAGTTCTTTCAAAGGCTTGAAAAAGATGCCGGTATACTTAATTTCAGCAAAATCAAAGTGGCACCGAGCGAAAAGAGCTTTGGCACTATATTAATAGAATCTTATAAAATAATGGGCAATAAAATATTACAATCTCTAAGTGGCGCTACTCAAGCCGGTGACCCTATTATCAAATAATGATAAAGAGAAAGAAGCAATACTGTTTACATTCCATGACGATCCAATACAAGGAGGTCATACAGGCTGTTCACGCCAAAAGGCGCTTATTTTCGAGAGGCAGTGTGACTCCGCATGCAGCCTCACAATGTCCCGTTCGTTCTCTCTCCCTCTCTCTCCGAACCTCCAAAGAGCTTTAAATCCACTCTCATAAGCTAGGCTTAAGATTTATTGTAATCAGTACCAACTGCTACTTCTTTCAATAAACACACATACGACGCAAGTCGTGTAAAAACTCGCACAGGTCCTACGTGTTTTTCTTATCGAATGCACTTCAAGTTAAAGCCCCGTCCAAACATTGATTGATCAATGTTCCTAAATCCAAGTGTGTATAAATAAATACCACAAGCCACAGTGAATATTTCTATTCAAAAAAGTTCTCAATTCCTTTTCGTTCACTGTGTTCCGCTTGCATTTATTTACCCTTTCATACATACATACAGTCCACTCCGCTGATCTGCAATCACCGGAAACTATTTACATCCAAATTTGCTTTTGTTTTTCCTTAAAACGTATATATACAATATAATTTACAAATACAAAACATAAATCTAAAATATATTACAAATACAGTCCACAGCACATATAAATAAATATATTCCTAAAACAGACGGCACAGCACCGCCGACTTAATTTGTATTTTTATTTATTTCCTCTCCCTGGCTCTATCCTGAGCAAATAAACATATACACATTGCAATTACATACAAACATAATCGTCTGCAAGTCGACACTCCGATTTTGGCAATTTTTCCTCCTCCGTTATCTCCGCTATTCTGCATTGGCATACGGCTAGTGCACGAACAGTCTCACACGCACGCCTTATCTTTGAAAACAGTACCGCAGAAAATACATCAGCGGTCAACTGAATAAGTCCAGGCACATAAAATAATTTTTAAATTATTTTTTTTATAAGTCAAACAAATTCAAACTAACTAATTCAGTTAGAATTTTAAGTGCGCATCCATATTTGCATTAGTGTGACCGTATCTGTTTTTTGTTCTGTGGAGATTATAGCTTTAAAGTCGAACCTTCCGCAAATAAGCAGTAAAATTAACTAACAGAAATTCTGCGCGTCTATATACGATTCCAGTTGGTTCCTAAATTCCAATTTCAACCCGAAATTAAATTTAAATAATTTTAAATTTATAAAGTCAATTTACGTAATATATATTCAAAATGACTTCTTCTATTTTAAATAAATTTACTTTGACCTGTGACCGCCTAAGTCACTTCGAGTCCAAATTCTGCAATCCAGCAGAACCACGTCCATCTTAGTATACGTGCAAGGTTCATCTTGACCAAGTCCGAGCGCTATGGGATAAGGTCGATAAAGAGTACGAAGCTTGCTCAGAACTTATTTCAGTTGGTTTCGAGGGCCCGGCGGACACCTTGCCTACTCTTCAGGCAAAATATACGAGTATACGATCTCTGCTAAAGCTCCGGTCCTGTCTACTGAAAATTGGGATTGTCTCCTGGTCTATTTGTGCTCCACGAAGCTTCCAAAATTGACGCTCTCATTATGGGAGCAATCCATTCCAAATAAGACCGAAATTCCAACGTGGTTAGATCTTAATTCCTTTTTTATTGAGCGCCATAGATCTCTAGAGACTATGGATTCTATTCAGCTTCCTACTTTACGCCTCAGTCCGTCCAAACAGAAAAAATCCATCGTGGCACCGCGAGTACTAAAATCCTTTAGTACGCGGATTATTCCCATATCCCGAAAATGCGATTTGTGTTCAGCAGAGAACCATCCAGTGTGTATATGTCCACGCTTCCTTCAGATGACGATAGAAAATCGTACCGCGTATATCCAAATAAAAAGGTTGTGCTTAAATTGCTTTGCAAGCGGTCATCCACTCCGTATTTGCACAAGCACTCACAGCTGTTCCACTTGCTACGGTCGGCATCATATATATATATATATATATATATATATATATATATTTGCATCCAAGCAACTCTTCCTCCAGTGTTCCGCTTCGTCTTGATGCCTCAAGGCAAAGTTCCTTGTTCTCCACGCGAGTGACAACAGAGCCAAACTCGTCCAATTATTGGGTTCCATATGACGACAGTAAAAGCAGACGTTCCTGACGTATTTTTTTCTACCCATGCCGAGTCTGCCAAGGAAACCATCCTCTTCGGAAGTGCCACTGTTTTCTTAGGCTTAGCGCTGGGAAACGGCTCCAGGAAGTCATCAAAAAGATACACTGCGTCAATTGCCTGGCCAACCACCATTCCCATGGATCGTGCCGCAGTGGCGACTGATGCCAGAAGTGTGGACAGGATCACCACACTCTTCTCCATATCCACGAGCGCTCAGCGTTATTATACGCTTTTCAGAGCTAAGGCCTCATGATATTTTCTGCGTATCCTCGCAAGGGTGAAAAATGTTCGCGCCAAAAGGCGTTTATTTCAAGAGAATATTTAAGAATATATATACGACTCTCCGCTGCCGCTGTTGGCAGCGCAGCTAAGGGACTTAGACTTCCTTAGCTTTAAATTCTTATTGATTAAGACACAGACGAATGTGAGTTCGGAGCGACAACAAAGGTTGCTCCGACCAGAAACTTCTATGAGCTTGGAGCGGCAATAACGGCTGCTCCAAGATTGAAAATCAATAAAGATACGTAAACCTAAAAACTACAACTGAGTGATAATTTAAAACAATATTGGAAAGGACGACTTCAATTCATGGCCTATACCTATTACATGGCGACCGTGACAAAAGTCCTGGAGGACTATGGACATTGGACTATGAACCAAAGCAAAAGGGATTAACTAACCTGAAACTAAATGAAGCTGACAGCGTATAAAAAAAAAAAACAACATCGAGGGACCCAATGGAGCTTATAACAACCGCAGTGAGTAGAGTGCGATGTGTGGTAAACGCAGTGGTGTGGTAAAGAGATTAAAAGCCAGAAAGGCTGAATTACTGAAGCTACTCAACAGCGGAAGTAACTTAACCTGGAATAACTCGGTAAAAATACATGCCGATGTTGAGTATATAAAAAACCCACTGAGTGAAAGGAAAAATCAAACCACAGCCACACACACATCCACCTACTCTGCAATTCATAATATAGGATTCAGAATATAGGACTGCCCGGGACCTTTGTGGAGGCCGTTCTGCATAGCCACATGTTTGAAGCCTGTGTGATGACCAGCACCGGCACCGCCTGAGCTCATATGCCCAGGACAACTACAGCCGAATCTACAAGTGTGAGGGGCAGGCTGCCCCTACGCCTTCGAAGGAGCGTCAGCGAAGCCAGGCCGGCGACGACCAGCTGACGCAGAGGACATCTCTGGAGCCTGTTGAAGCCTGCTGCCTGAAACATTTTGCACTGCGTTGCATATTTTTTTTTTGCATTGCACTGTGATGCATATTTTTTTTTATAATATATAAAAACAATTGTAAAATTGAGCGACATTAAAGTTGCCCAATTAGCGTGTGGCATGCAGCCGTACAACCACTAGGCAGGAAAACATGTAAATTTTTTTTTTTTATGAAAAAATGCATAAGCAGAATATATATTCAAAAATTACAAATTCTCCAAATATTTTCTATGAGCCATTGGCAAATAAATACAAAGCCAAGAGCCACGCCATATGTTAATGGCATAAAATTAGGAGAGGATTTAAACAAATTTGAAAACAAAATTAAGCAAGATACAGCCATTATGGCATTGATACCAACAAAGTGGACTCCACTGCAAATGTAATTAATAAAATCGAATCAAACACTATTGATTCTAAATTAACAAATATTTTGTTAGCAATTGTTTTCATAATGAGTGCTGTCATTTTGTACAAGGCCTACATTTTTCATAATAAATGCATTTCAAAGAGGGCCATAAATAAAAGCCAGGCTAACGACCTGGACAAAATATAAGAAGCACAAACAATAATTGAAAACAAAATATTTCAAATTTTATTTGTTATGTATATCTTTACAGAAATACATTAAGAACTAAAATAAAAATTACTTATCCTTGAAATATAATGAAAATTATAAAAAAAAATAAATAAAACAACTTAACACTTAATAAAAACAATCAGAACAATGGCTAGTAGCAACGCTGATATCAGGGGTACTGACATGCCTCAGGAAATGCAGGAAAGCGCCATTGATTGCGCAAAACAGGCCATTGATAAATATGAAACTGAATATCAGATTGCCAAATATATTAAAAACGAGTTCGATGCAAAATTCGAACCCAGATGGCATTGCATTGTCGGCAAAAATTTCGGAGCATATGTGTCCCACAAGCCAGACCATTACATATATTTTCATTTAGGCCAGTTAGCGTTTCTATTGTTTAAGACAGGTTCGTAGGAACAGCTTTTCCATTTGCTTAAGTCTGAGAACAAATAACAGCAATGTTCTCAATAATATTCCATTAAATAATGGAATGGGATGAGTTATATAAAGAATTAAGTAACTTAAAAATTGATTTTGACAAATCCTATAAGTCATTATCAAGAACCCGGCTAGCACAACAAAATACTGTGAATAAGCATGCCGAAATATTAGTAAACCGTTTCAACAAGGCGCGTATACTAATATACGACCAGAGAGACCGGCTAGACAAAGCCCATTGGTCTCGAGTATCTAAGTTCTTGAACAAATTAGGAGAGAACAAAGATATAATTTAGCCATTTCAGTGCCAACTATATTGAATACCCCATTGACCATCGAAACTAGCGACGAGTCAGAAATATCAGATCCACCAGCACTCGAGCAGAATGAGACAGATGATGAGGAAAAAGACATTAATAACCTCACTATTCCCGCAGTCCTTACTCAATCTGAATTGTCAGATCAGGACTTAACCGACTCCGATACATACGACAGCATTGTAGAACTAAAACCTAACACAATGACGGACGAAACCATTGCCCAAAGGGCATACATCAAAGAAATCTCGAACGCCATCCCGGAGTTTAACGGGCAAAGACTTCATCTTCAAAGATTCATAACAGCTTTGAGATTAGTCAACCTGACAAAAGCCATTGCTGTTAAAGTCATTAAATCCAAAATCATTGGATCAACATTATACAAGGTGCAGAATAAAACCACCATAGATGTAATAATAAAGAAATTGCAAGACACCATAGTCGGCGAAACATCCGACGTGGTTAAAGCCAAAATGGCAAAAACAAGCCAGAAAGGTAAAACGGCTGAAAAATTTACAACTGAAATAGACAACTTACGAAAGCTCCTAGAAGCTTCGTATATTGACGAAGGCCTATCGGCCGAACACGCTGACAAATTCAGCACTAAGGAAGCCATCAACACAATGGTTAAAAATTGTGAGCATGGCCGCCTTAAAACAATATTGGAAGCTGGCAATTTCTCAACTATGAATGAAGCCGTCACTAAGTACATACAATGTAGTACTGAAATGACGGGTAATGCCAATTCAATATTGACACCCACAGAGGTAACAACTATCGCGGTAACAACTACAGAAACAGTTATCGCGGTAGGGGTAATAGCCGAGGTAACTACCGAAACAATGGCTATAACCATAATAACGGTTACAACCGAAATTATAATAATTACAACAACAATTATTATAGAGGAAATAACCGTGGTGGAAACAACCGCGCCGGAAACAACCGCGGGGCAAACACCAACAATCATAACAATGTTCGAGTAGCCCAAGGTAACTCGGAAAACCAGCAAAACCCTTCAGCTATTTAGAGCCAAAAAATAGCACAATAAAAACCGTCAACCTCAACCTAAGCATTTTTGTAAAAATTAACAATGAAAGAACAGGTAATTGTTATACATTGTTGCTTGATACTGGTGCAGATATATCTATATTAAAAGAAAATATAGATACATTTGAGAATGTAAATGATAAAATTCGTACCGAAATATCGGGAATTGGCGAAGGTACAATTTCTTCAACAGGCTTGGCCTGTATAGAACTCACTACAGGTAAAAATATTTTTCCGCACGACTTCTATTTAGTCGATCAAAATTTTCCAATACCTAGTGATGGCATACTAGGCATAGATTTCATAAAACGATATAATTGCCAACTAGATTTCACTCAAAGTGGCGACTCACTGATTCTTCGCCCAAACAACTTAAATTATCCAATTGAATTACAAATACTTCATACATGTGAGAATAATGCCACAGTACTGGGCTCGTTCCGAAGTTGTCCGTGAAATTCAAATTCCCTCAATAAAAAATCAAATTCTTATATAAAATCAAGAAATTGATGAAGGAATTTATATCGCAAACATGATATTCAGTCACAAAAATACTCCGTATTATAAATAAAACAAATTCCAATAAAATTGTAAAGTTAAATAACATCAAATACGAAACTCTGAATAATTTTGATATAATAGAAGAAAATAACGAAGAAAGAGATGACTTCGTTATGAAAAAATTAATTAAAAACTTTCCGCCTATGTTCAAAACTCAGTTAAAAGATCTATGCACCAGATATACAGACATATTCGGACTAGAAACCGAATCAATAACAACAAATAACTTTTACAAGCAAAAGCTTAGAATGAAGGATGATGAGCCCGTATACATTAAGAACTATAGAAGTCCTCATAGCCAAGTGCAAGAAATTCAAGCCCAAGTGCAAAAATTGATAGACGACAAAATAGTCGAACCATCAGTCTCACATTACAACAGCCCGCTTTTATTAATTCCGAAGAAGTCTCTTCCGGACTCTGACAAGAAAAAATGGCGATTAGTAATCGACTATCGTCAAATTAATAAAAAATTATTGTCAGATAAATTCCCACTACCTAGAATTGATGATATTCTAGATCAACTAGGTAGAGCAAAATATTTTTCATGCCTAGACTTAATGTCTGGTTTTCACCAAATTGAACTTGAAAAA
>VNJS01007862.1:0-16978 GCA_008042575.1 Drosophila watanabei
TAATTGAGTATTTTTAGCTTGACTTCATGTCTTTAATCTTTTTTTCAACATTTATTTTCCCAGACAACAGACCATTACAATTTTTCTTTAAATAAACAAATATTAATATTTAAAGAGTTTCAATTTTTATCTGTGCACAACAGCAACATCGTGCAACGTTGCACAAAATTGTTGCAATTCATTTAATATATATATATATATTTTTTTTTTTTGTAGTTCGGTAGCTGGTGACTTTTTTGGGTCTCGTAACGAATGTGCAGCATTCTCTTAAGTAGCAAAAGTTTCAATTTGTTTGCCCCGTGTGCAACAATAACAAAAAAAACAAGAACCAGAGACTGATTGCCGCTGTTGTTGTTGCAGGATGTGATGCTGCTGCTGTTGCTGCTGCAGCAATTGTAGTTCATATATATTTAACCGCCTAAATACTGTTTGGCAGTTTGGGCAATTGTTGTGTGTGTGTGTATGTGTGTGTGTGTACGTTGCCGTAGTTGTGCAGTTGTTATCGGCAGCAAACCAAATGGCGGAAAATGCAGCAGCAACACAGCGGCAACAACAGCAGCAACATGAAGCGACAGCGGCAAAAACGGGAATGAAAATGAAATGAAATTGACGTCAACATTTTGTTTCATGTGTTGCACTGGGAAATAGAAATTGATTTTTTGATTGATTTTGTTAAATTTAAAAGAAACACAAATTTTGTTTTAAGTTTACATATTTTTCTTTCTAAAAACTTGGAAGATTTAATTAAAAGTAGAAAAACCAAGTAATTTTTTTTTTGTTTTTAAATTTTATAGAATTCATTCTTGTTCATTAAATCTCACTCACTATAGATAAATAATTAGGACTTTTAGTCTTAGCAAAAAATATATATTTTTTGATTAAAAACCTATTATTTTAAAGCTTTTTTTCTATATTATTTCCAAGTGCAATGAATAGTAAACCCCCTAAACCTTCCCTTTCACCTTTTAACCACATCCCAGCACACCCCTTTAAAACCCCCTTAATAAGGGCATTACAAGTTGCTTTTGTTGCTGCCACTGTTTGCTGCAAATTGTTATCGAACAACAGCAAACAGCAGCAGCAGGAAACAGCAACAACATCAGCAAATTGTTGCAATTTTTGGCTGAATTACAATGAACATTGAAAGAGCATTTTGTAAGTCGCTCCATCTCACTGCCTTTTTTCCTACCCGCAATTTCCCATTTTCCCTTTTCCCTTTTGCTGCATTATTTATTCGCAGTTCGCTCTTCCCTTGCTCTGTTTAATATTTCATCATTAATGTTTTCCCTCGCATTGCTAATTGCCGAGCATTTTCTCGGTATGTGTGTGTGTGTGTGTGTGAGTCTGTCTATGTTGTTAATGTGTTGATAAGTGCCAAAACCTACTGGGCCACCCGCATTTCCCTTATTTTCCCAGACAATTTCCAAGAGTTTCCTCAAGTTGTTGCTGCTGGGAAAACATTTGCAAAACGCAAACTTGAGTTTCCCTGATTTTAGTTGACTTTTAATTATGATTCATTTGGTTTAATTTGTGATAATTGCGTAAGGTGAACATATTTTTGGTAGTAACTATAGTAATAGCTTGTTCCTTTTAATTCGATTTAAATAAATTATGAATAAAATGAAGATGCATTTTGAGTAAACTATTGGAATTCAATATAATAATGTATAAAAATTATTAATAGTAGGGGATAAATAAGATAGATTAAACATTAGCTTAATACTTTTCAAATACTAAAAATCCTATAAATTATTACAAAATATATTTATAACAAATAAAAACCCCTTTATTTTACATTAAATCTAAGTTTATATCATACAATATATTTAATAGAAATTCCGCGTCTCTAATAATTGAAAAAATCTTAAATTTAATTTAAACTCTCGCCCGGATCGTGACCCAATAATCTTAATGGCTTTCCCTAACTAATTTGATCATTTATCTATTTTTTTTGTAGTACCACCCTTTTCGAATGCATTCAAAACTTTGCCAGCTGAATAAAGAATCCTGTCCACATGCAACGCCCACAGTTTCCAGGATTCTAAGCTATTTTCTAAGCGTATTCAACTTATTCGATGCGCTGCGCATGATTAATCTTAAAAAAAAAAAAATAGAAAGAAAAATGTCCCGAAGCTAAAGGGTGGCGACCGTGGCGAGTGTGAGTTCCGAAAGAGATAGATGGATGGATGAAATGGCGAATGTAAAGCATGCCAAGGCGACTAAAAACGAAAAATGTGTTTTTTCCTTCCCTCTTCCTCTTACACACACATATATATATATGTTGACTGAAAAATGATTAAAAACTTAACTTGCAAAAGAAGTTTGGTCCCGAAAAGTAACAGCAACAACAACAAGGAGAGCATCTCCTCGTCACCCGAAAATACCCCATTTTGCGGGTAATCCTTTAATGCAGCAAACGCGTATGTCACAGCAGCTGCAACTATTTCTCATCACAGCAGACGCAGACGACAACGGGGCGGACATGCCATCACCCACCCACCCAGCCACCCATCAGCACCACCCACCTTGAGTCCACACACACATATATATATAGAGCACAGCACCTCCTCTTTTGAGCTCACTGGATGACATTTTTGCCTGATTTTCCAGCTACTTTTGGCTGCAAATATTTTTACTCGTTCGCCTTTTTGTATGTGTTGTTTTGTATACTCTTTAAGAGGGGTTATATAATAAGGGTTTATATGATGAAAATTGAGAATGAAATGCTTTCTTAAATATTGTAATATATTTTAATTCGTAAATATAATTTAAGGTTCAATAAACAAACTTCTAAAGAATGATGAACAATTAAAGGTTTTATTAAAATAATTTAGCATTTGTTTCTTGGGGAAAATATGAAAAATTTGTATAAAAAGATTAAAGAATTATATCTTTATTATAAATTATGTATATTTATATTTTATTATCATATAATGTTGCTTGAAAATATTTTTATATTTTAAGAAAAGGAACAGATTTTCCAACTTTTGTATTAAACATAAGAGCATATAATCTTCTCCTTTCCAATGTTAACATTGCATGTCCTTTTTTTGGGTTATACCTAAATCCCGACAAAACATTTTCGCAAGTTTTCCACACACACACACACACACACCCCCACTCTTTCCCTTCCATTCTTGGGTTTGCTCTTGATCTCCTTACTTTTGCCCCCATTTTCCACAACTCTCCCTTGCGCCGCTCTTCCTGTCTGCGATGCATTTTACCAAAGATTTTGACATGGCATAATAAATTGTGTTGCGACGGAATAAAAAGGTGGAAGAAAGCAAAAACACCTGTATAAACACCCATGCACATGCCGCGGCGTGGAAAATCTGCTTATGCGCCTCGAGATATGCAAAACTTTAAAAGTGTTTAGTGGATTTTCTTGCGCAGTTTTTTGCTTTTTTTTTTGTCTGTGTTGTTTTGGCCGTTTTCGCGCCACAATTTTCCGCAACATTAATTGCTTGTCATTGTCAACATCCCCAACAACCCGAGCCACCCCCCAATGCCAGCCGCCTTCCCTCTTCTAAATCCCCCGCTTTTCGCCAGTTCAGCCTAATGCCGCCTCGAGATACGAAACGCTCATAAAGTTTTGCACGCGTAAATTGTAAAATTTTCATTGCATACTTTAGTGCGTCACTCGGAAAGGCGGAGAACGTCGAGAGAGATGGCAAGAGCTGACGCTGCCAACGCACAAAATTGTACAGTGAAAAAAAAACACCTTCTATTCTTTCTATAAGTATTCGATGAATCTTTAACAACATTATCTTTACTTTTCGATTTTTTTAGATTTATAAATAAGAAATGAAAGCGTAATGAATAACGAAGGTGGTTTTTAAAACACTTAAATATATGTTCAAAATTATGCAACAAAATTGTTAATGGTGAAAAAAGTTGTTGTTGAGTTGTTGTTGTAACTGAAAACTTATTAGCCACTTTCTGACATACTCTTAAAGGGGCTTTAAAATTTCTAGAGATTTCTGGAGCCTTAGGGACACATTTTATTATTTTAATTTATTCAAGAATTTAAATTTTAAGAATTCTTATTTTTTTCAGCTCCAATTAATTTCCTAATCCCAGATTAAAATATTTTTCTCAGTGCTTCTTAGACCCACCTCTCTTTCTCTTCTTACCACCGCCTTAGAGAGTGCGTTGGGTTTTTCGCTATTAACATTTTTGCCTTCCGGGGGCAATTGCAAATTAACGTGTGAAATTTGAGGGGGGTGCTCCACTGGTGGGTGGCGGGCGGAAGGTAGTGGAAAATCTAGGCAAAATCGGAAGAAAACTGCGCCCGAGGCGGCTTGAGCAGTTGAGGCTTCTCCTGCATAAGTTTGACCAGAAAGTTTGCGCCGAGATGTTTATGTGCTCGTGGAGTACTTATTGAGATGGCTTTAATTAAAGCCAAGTCGGGTGAAAGTTTCGGGGCAAAGTTAATTAGGGGCATAGCATTTCGCAATGGCAATCTTAAGCGGAAATATTCATCCGAATTGTCTAGACTGCTCAAGTGTAAGCGTAATTAGTTCTGAAATTTTCGTGAGCGCTGCTTGAAACGTAACTGTAATTCGACAGTTAAATGGGCGGCATCAATTTTAATGGCAAAAAGTAAATCTAAGTAATGTTAGTTAATAATAGTAAATTTAATTTTCAAACACAGATTCTGTATTATTAATTAATTTAGAATCTGTATTTAAATTCCGCAATCAATACTAACTAATATAACAGAGATCATTGCATACTTTTAGACACCTTTCTAGGCCATTTCAAATCCCCAGCGCTTTGGCTGGCACTTTTCCATTAAGAAATATTAAACTGAAACGGGAAATGGCCAATGGAAATGCTTTGAAATCTAAACTCACCCTCTCATTAGCTGTTTGACAGACGGACAAGCTGGCAAATTGACCTGCTCCGAATGCACCTCCAGCTCCATCCTCCCCATTAACCACAACCCCTATTTATTTAAAGCTCTCTCCATCCCCTATTTTTCCCCAGATGCCAGCCTCCCAAGCCTCTCATCGACGCTCACAATCAGGAGGAGGCAGTGCAATCCTCTCACGCTTTATAAACAACTCATTTTCTCGGCACGTCGGCATATTAAATGATTGCTAAGCGCAAAAGGCAAAAAGCAGAAAAACCATTTGCAATTCATAAACCCAACGAGAGATGGAGAGAGTGTAGTGCGGGGGGCTGAAGAGGAATTCCCAATCCATGACGAAGTTTTCCCGGGACTGCAATGAATAAAAGGGGGAAAATCGCAGGTTGGGAGGCCAAGGGAAAATCGCAGACAACGCGCGACTATTAATAAAAATATGCGAACAATGCTAAAGCGCAGGGAAAGCGGAAAGGGGGTACGGTAAGGCTAAGGGGAAACGGAAACTGCCTCCAACATTGATTTCAATATGGCGGCTCGCACACATACAGCCACACAACACACATACACACACAGCCACACAGCCTACACCCAACCACCTACACATACAAACAATGAATGACGAACGTCGCTGAAATGAATGAAAAAGCAAAACAAAAACTTTAAATCCTTTAGTTAAACAAAAGGAGACCGCACCACACAATGCCCATGGAAAGGCACTGAAAATAAAGTTGTGAAAAATTGAAGGGGATTTCTGCTTCAACTAAATAGTAAATATAAAATTTATTATGTTGAATAAAGTAGAAAATTTAGGATAAAGGTATTAAAGCATATATATTTAGATATTTTGTAATAATTTTCTTAATAGATTGTAATCAATTTTAGAAAATATCTGCGAGATAGTTCAACGGAACTCATTGTATAAAATGTAGGAATTTCTATAACCCTTGTCAGAACCCAATATTTCTTAGCAATAATCCTTTAAAGTTGGTGGTTTTCCTCCAAGTGTAAGTGAGATGGAGGCCCAAGTGTTTTGGTTAGGAGAGTTTAGGGGCGGGGGGTCTGACATCCAAGGACTACACACTGAAATCAGCATATCCTGCCGGCTGCGGCTCTGGTCGGGAACATTTATATTGTTTACGCGATGGATTAGTGGCGACTAAACGTGGCATATTGGCAACGAGACTACAACCGATGATGATGACGATGGCGACGATGGCGATGGCTGAAGGACGTCGCCGGATGGATGGATGAATGGATTGGGTCGCTATGGAATGGCGAATGTATGGTAAGCCTTGGCAGGACCATAAAACAAAGCTGACCGCATTTCTCTAAGCGATTAGATGCGACCAAAACCGACTTTAAATGATGTCTTGGGGATTTTAGAGTAACCAAATGCAGGATCTTTGCTGATGAAATCACACAGCATAGAATGTAGCATCTTTTACACCACCATCAGCTTTCGTATATATATTTCTCTTCTGGTACCCCAACTGCTATTTTTCCGTACGTGACCTCTGGACTAAATTCTTTCGGCAGTCTGTCGTCATCGTCGTTGTCGTCGTCGCTGACTGAAACCCAATATGCCTGAAATGAAATTGTAACAATGAACCCCGATGTACAAACAAACACATGTCGGAAAAAATGGGGAAGCCCACGCACAGGCACTGGCACACTCGGGCAAACATAGAACCCACATGGCCAAAGGATCCCGGCCAAAAACAATGTCCTATCTTGACATATCTCAAGTGCTTCTTCCTAGTCCCCAAACCAAGTCTGAATAATTTTCGATATTTCTGCTCTGTATTTTGGCGTCAGAAATCTTTGCTCATTATTATTGGCAGTCGAACTTTGAGAGCACAAACTAGAGCAGAATTATTAGAAATTTATATAGATACATAAATTTATTAAAATTTGGAAAATGTCTTGCCTTAAATCTTGGGGCAATACTTTCAAAGGTTCTCAACTTTGTAATTAAACACCTAATTATAATAAGGAAGGTTTAACAGGAACAAAAAAAAAGCGACGAAAACTTTACCCATAAACAAAAGCCAGCCAAATTCTATTAATGTGCTCAATTTGTGATGAAATCAAGTCTGAAGCCTTCAAGGACCCCATAAAATTGTCGATGGCTTTTGGCTAGGGTTGAATGGCGAGGACTTAAAAAAGGGGTTGGACTTAACCGAGCTGAAGTACTTTTACTTACAAGTCTAATTTGGCGGTAATAAAGTTTTCCCAACTATTGATTCGAGAGCCCCCGAGAGCGATGTCTAATTAGTCAGAAAAGAAGATAGAACTGGGGGTACGGTTTAAGAGGGTGGCAAAGGTCATAAAAGCAAAGAAGATTTCAACTTGGTGCCGTCGTAAAACAAAGGGGGAAAAATAATAATATTAATTAATTTTAAGAATAGCAAGTTAACTCCTATTCCAAAGAAGTTTGATATAATTAAATGATAATTGGTTGCTATATATTTTAGGGAATTAAAAGTAAGTGTTTCTGTGAAAGAAAGTTAGGTATTAAGAGAACTGGGAAATTAAATTATTTGTTTACGAAGCTATTAGAATTTTTTGTATTATTTTGTAGCTAGAATAAAAATTATAAATAATATATATTTTTAAGATTTAAATTTAGATGAATCAATGATAAAGCTAAGGAGGTTCTATAAATCTGAGACCTTCTTAAGTTTTCCCTTAAATTCCCCACAAATTAATAACTTCACCCATATCTTACACCAAATATTACCCATACGCACTGTTGCAGCGCGACAATTGCCCGAAAAGTTTCCTTAATAAATTTCATTAAACTACCCAAAAATTACAACAAAAAATAATAATAAAAAAAAAATATATATATAGAAAGAAAGAACAGAAGCCGGAAATTTATTATATTTAACAAACATCTTTACTGGCCCAAACGTCGCAAATAAATTCCGCTTCGAAGGGAAAATTGCTGAAAGCTGCGAGTAGCTCTGGAAATTTATTATGCCTCTGAAATTCATTCGATGCTGCGCCAATGCAGCAAATATTCCTTTCCCTTGGCGTTGTTCTTGCAAAATGCAGCTGAGCCACAAACAACAATAAGGCAAAACCCCGAAAAAATGCGGCAATAAAATCGTATTTATTACATTTCTTGAACTTTGCCACATGAAAAATTCAAAAGGCACAAAAAGAACATAGCTATATGTGTGTGTGGGTATGTGTAGGTACTTACTGAAATATTTTTCAATCACAAGCAGTAAATAAAACAAAAGGGAAAAGAAATAGAAACCCCGAGACTTCAACATCAATTGTAATTGGTAATTGAAACTTGGCGCAGCGAAATTGGCGTTTAATTTCGATGCGAGGATTTTTCGCACAAGTAATGGCCAAATTCCTGGACCCCTCAGCAACTCGTCATTTTAATTGAGGCCGCAGCCGGAGTGCCATTAAAAGTCGCTGCTGTTGCTTCCTGGTGCCGCTGCTGCTGCTGCTGCTGCTGCTACTGCTTCCTCAACCAAAAAGCACTTAAAAGATTGCATTTAAAAAAAAAAAACTAAAAACGAAACCAAAACCAAACACGAGACGAGACGCAACCAAAGGCAGAGCAAAGCACTTTGCCCGCGCCCCGTCCGAAAACTAACTAACTTTTTCAGCTGCCAGCCTAAAGTGGCCCCTGCCACGCCCACTCGCCCACTTTCCCGCCCGCCCAAAAACGCCCACGCGGCCCACGCTTGTTGTCATACGCCCTAATGGATAACGTTATCAACGCCGCCAACGAACGCGAGGCGAGCGCTTAGAGAGAACGTCCGCGAAATCGAGAGAAGGAGAGTGTGCGAATGCACTGAGAAAAACTTTACTACACATCGTTACTTGATGGAAATGAGAGAGCAAAAACACTGGGAAAATGTTACTTCAAAAATTTTTAAATAAAATAAAATGCAACACATGAAAAGTATATTCACGAGGGTGTCACAAAAATCATTAGGTCTTTCAAACCTTTTATAAAAGCACCAAAAAGTATGCCATGATATGTGATAATTTTTGTTTTCTTTATACAATTTTGAGTATAGTTTTGGACACCTTTAAAAGGATATTCAAACCGCCGTATATTTTTGAACTGTTTTTTTAAATTCATTTTTAAAAGTAACTAAGCCTAGGCCCTTGTTTTCTTTTGATTTGATTTGATTGATTTGATTTATTTCTTTTGTTAGTTGTTTATATTCCATGGTTCTTCAGAAACCACCAGAGTTCTTAAAAATCGTGAAAAGGTGTCCAATATTATAACATAAAATATTGCATGGTAAAAAGAGAACAAGTTTACACTGATGTTTTCTCTTCAAAAATTATTATTGATGTTGTAAAATAATAAAAATAAAATAATAAATATAAATAATCAATATTAATTTAACAATTTTAATACTAACCCCAAAACTTTTATACACATTCATGTATCCATTAAAGTTATTAACTTTATTTTTTTTAATATTTATCTAATAAAAAAGCCAGAAATTCAGTTTTCTGCAATATAAAAATGTGATATTGTTTGTATACAGTTCCTTTATTACCTTTTATATATCTCTCATAGGTTAATTAATTAGTTAGTTTCAGCTATTTATTCTTGCTTTTTTATCCCATTTTTTTCATGTGTGGCTAGGGCAGCGCGAGCAATGAAAAAAACAGCGGAAAAGCGAGCCGGGGAATAGAGGCAATGGCCGGGTGTTGGATGATCCCCAATGAATGGGCCCTGGCCAGAGTCCTGTTAACCAAGTTAAAATTCAATTTTGAACACTCGGCTGCGTGCACAAAAACCGACAAAGTAAACAAATTGCGGTTACCAACACATGAGAGACCCGGTTTCCTCTGCCCAGTATTATTTTTTTCCATTTCACTTTGTATGACGGAAACGATGACAAATTCGGGCGAAAAAACAAAAATGGGAAAGAAAAGCCGGGAAATAACAAACCCGAATCGTGTGCTCTGTGAAATATTAAATTAATACGTATGTAACCCGATACAAGTCGGTGGGGCCATCAGCTCTGATTTGATGCGAATGAGAGAGAGAGGGGAGGCCTTGTGGGGGTGGGAAAATGGGGAGCAGAGTTCACCAAACATTCGACGTTGCTTTGAAATTCAAAAGTTAAATATTTAGCAAGCACAAATAGCAAAAGCAGTCGGCAATGCCTGCGGGGAAGTGTTAAGGGGGGAGGCGGGAGGAGAAATTTCCAAATTAGAAACAGACTTTGCCAGGCCAAATATTTGAGCATTTTGGCCTGCCAAGAAGTAGCGGTATACTGACAGTTTAAGTTTCGTATTTTTGAACTCTCTCTGTCTCTTTTTTTTTGTTGTATTTTTTTATTGGGCGGAGTTGCTTTGGTGAAGTGCTTGGCAAACAGGCAGGAAAATACCTTGGAAGGTGTCTTTCTCTCTGTGAAATTAAATATTATATATTATATAATTATAAGTCTGGCCAAGGAAACTCTAAAACTTTTGAAGTTGTACCTTATACATAGGTGGAAGGCAAATACCGGAAAAAGATGAAGCATAAACAAATATATCCCAGGATGTTTGATTTGTGGTCCTGCCCAGGGGAGTTCAAGTTTCATCGAACTTGGGTTAAGAGTTTCCGTTTTGAAAGGAAGCCATTTTATGATTGATTTATTAAAGGGGTTATATACTTCTTAAATTTAGGAAAAATAATTATATATTTCCTTTTAAATAAAATATTAAAAATCTTCCACAAATCGACTTCTTTCTTTTCTTCCCAAATAATAATTAATTCCATTCAATTCATTTCTTAAACTTAAATTTCACACCACGAATCTAGGCCAACGCCTAAAAAAATAATCGAATTGTGGCCAGAAGATGAGGGGGGAGGATGAGAGCCTTACAGCCCCTGTGGGGCGTTTTTCATATCTTAAGTGCAATATCGTGTCTCAGTTTCAATCACAATTGCTATCAAAGCAAAGTTCTGCACCGTAGTTGCTGTTGGCACCGCAATAAGGCGAAACTATGCCTTCAGGAGGCCTCAAGGATGGGAAATAATGGTGAATTGCTACTGTAGTCTCGTCGTAGTAGTGGTAAAATTGTATTTTGCACAATCAACCGAGGAGGGAAAACAGAAACGTCAACCGTCAGACTTATCCTTGGCACACCAATACCAATCGCAATCCGAATCTGAATCGTATTCTCCTTCCCCTTCCCGTCTTCGTCTTCGTCTCAATTTGCGTGTGCCCTCGCATTTGACTTGAGCCGGAAACGGAAGTGTAATGCAAACAAACAGCGTTGAAGGTGGAATGGTGAATGCTGCACGATATGTACGAATGTATGTATGGTCTATGGCCAACGAGGCCCGAAGCGATGAGAGTTGCTTGATTTATTGAGCCACGATTGATGCCACAAGTGCTTGCGTTCCACTGTTCTGGCAAATCACTGGCATTGAAGTGCCCACCGAACCAATTCGCCCCACAGCCTTAACCTCATCCTTCAACCCTTGACCACTTGACGTATGTGGGGTGCACCGAGAAAAATTAAATGGCTTAACAAGTAATCTTTGAAGAAGTATTTTTCATAAGAAAAAAAATAATATATTGTAAAACTATGAAAATATTTTTGAGTTTAGAATTCACAACTCAAGGTTAAGTAAGCTCTAAAGATCAGCTTGAATAGCCGTCTAAAAGTATGCTACTAAATGTTAAACGTACCAAAATTAATTAAATAACACTTCATAAATAAAATAAAAAAATTTTTGAAACATATTTTTAAGATATTTTAAAATATTAAATAGTTTTGAAAAATATTGTTTAATTATGGTTCTCCGCAACACTCACTTTGAAGTAAAAATCAATTAAAAATGCATCCAAAAGTAGGCTACAAAAATGTATGCCTTAAGAACACCAAATATACAAGGAATTAAGGCACTGATATAAATCATTACATACTTTTAGACATAATTTTTAAATTATTTGAAATCCCTACCGTTTTTTACATGGAATTCTTAGGATTTGTATGTGTAGACCTGATCTAAATCATTTTCATAGCAACATATATAAAAATGTTTGATTTTTCCCAGTGCATCTCTGGGTGTATGTGTGCTCGGACTTGCTGAAGCTGATAAGCGCCTTTAGCTCTACGGCAATTTGATAAGAATTAAAGGCCAACAGCCAGAGCAATGGCAACGACAAGGAGGAGTCGGACCAGAAGCAGCTTTGTTGTCCAGCTCCCTGACATATGAAAGAGCTGAGTGGAAGCAAGTAACAAAAAAAGAAAGAAGAAAAATCAAAAAAGGGACGGTAAAGTTCACTGCACAATTGTAAATCAGTGGAAAAGTAAACTCCATCATGGGCTTAGCTCTCCCCTTATCCCTCACCCCCCAGTAAGCAGCCAAGTTCTTATGCAATTTAGACTCGATCCCACCCCCGACTCACCTCCCATTCGCTCTCACATAATTTCATCATTGTGAAATCCTTTTAAGGTTCTTAAGTTGCCAAAGGCAACAACAGAGTCAGGTTGGAGGCATTTCGTGGCATTTCGAGTGGGTGGCTTCAAGTATTTGTTAACACTGTGACCCCATCGCCAGCGGGTAGAGTCCTTGGAGTCCGATCAATTAGTGAAATGATAGGCTTTCGAGATTGTTTCGGGTATGGCTTAAAAAATCTATTATAAATTTAAAAATATTTGATGTCTTTGGCGACCTTTCTTCTTTAACCTTTTTAAGGTTTATTATAGAAAATATTTTTTGTATTTCAAATTTACGTAATTTATTTACTTTAATATTTTTAAGAGTGTAAAGAGGTTACTTGTTACTTTGTGTAGCATTTATTGAGGTTTAAAGACGACTTCCTAAAATTGTAATAATTTATTTAGAAGCCTTTAAGTAGAGACCGTAAATATGATTAAATATTTTTTAAATCTTTTCCTATGACCTTTATATTCTTAACTTGTATGTATGTTAAGTTCTTTGATTTTAATTCCAAGGAAAGATATATGTATATAGTGTAATGATACATAATTTCATTTTTTATTTAGAAATTTCATGTTAATTTCTCTTACTAAAATATGTACCTATATCTTTTCCCTTATTTCAAATTTAAAATTCATCCTACAGTAAAATCTTTAGTGACAAGCCCATCTCATGTTATACAATCTTTACCCTTTTGTTTGCTCAATTCCCCCCAACGCTCCGCAGCCGTGGCTCCAAAAACCAACAGAAGATTTGTGCCGGGCCAAAAAACCAAACGTGAAAAATAGAAACGTAAACCGAAAGAGCAACGAGCAAAAACAAAAAAAAAAAAACAAAAAAGAATATCCGCAAGAAACCAACAGTGAGGCAAAGCCATAAAAAGAGCAGCAGGAAAATCGGTGAAGAGGATGGCCAGGACAAAGCTATTGAACGGGGTATTTGGGTCGCTAGGTAACAGCGGCGAGAACAAATGTCTATAAAACAAAGTTATCAACGGCAGCGCTACGGCTAAACTACGAAAACAACAACGAAAAATGGAAAAATTGAAATAAAAAAACAAGAAGAAATACGGAAAAACAGAAAAAAGAGAAAAATAATTCGAAACCAGAAGCAAGAAACAACAAGTAAAGCAGAAAACACAAAACTGAAAAGTAAAAATAAAACTGAAGATACATGGCGCAAGGCTAAAACGAGTGCAATTCAAATGTTCCAGTGAGTGTGTGTGCTAGGGTGTGTGTTTGCGAGTGTGCGAGTTTGCCAGCTTCAACTAACGAAGCTTTAGCCGCCGCATCGAATGCCTGAAATGCTGGTGGAACGAGAAATGGCCAAGGAAAATGCCAGCAACGGAGGATAATAAACGAAAAACGAGTTCGGGTATTAATTATTGGTTTCAGCTTCGTTTCGTTTTGTGGCAAAAACAGAAAATTAAAAAAGAAACACACACACACACAAAAAAAGGCCATGGGCAAGAATGACCCTCGAGGAAGTGAGGCTTGAAATACCCTTGAATAGTAAAAGAATTTAAAGGATTCTTTAGGGAATAATTGTTTCTGTTTTGATTTTAGAAATTTAATATTTTCTTTGAACTTTTAAAAATAGTAAGAAGTCCCCAAAATACATCAAGAATTTCATATAAATGATCACAAGAGAAAGGTTCTAGTAAGCTCATAGCTTTTAGATTTCCATACAAACAAAAATTTATAATAAACTCCAAAAGGTGTCGAATACATAGCCCACTTTCCAGGGGTGAAGAATCACTTTTTTACGCTTTTGAAAATTCATAAGCACAATTTGCAGGCCCTCTGACAGGGTAGAGCACATAAAAAAAGGAAAAGTTGTATAAAAGAATGGAAATGCACGAAAAGAAAGGACTGGCAAAAAGGCAAAAGGAAAAGCGGGTAAAAGCGGCGAGTACCGACAAGGGGGCAGTCACTGAGATTTGAAGTTACGCGCTTGTAGTGAAATTCAAAACTTATTAAAATACAAAAGCGCACAACAAAGGATACCAGCTAGAAATGGCGGCATGTCCTGCCCATGTCGCAATGGCCGCTGTCTCTTTCGCTCAGCAGCAGGCGTCGCCTCCGCCGCTTGTTGAATAATTTTTGGTCGCCTTTTGTGTGTTTTATGCCTCGGCCGGCCCCCTCATACCCATCGTCCTGCCATATCCTCCAATGCAATTGTTGTCAGCTGCACTTAGAGACCGACTGTTGCCTGGAGAAAACCCTGCCCATCCCCCCCGAGCATTTGAATAAAAAGAAAATTTTCGCCTTTTAGTTTTAATTATGGCCAAAGTTTTCGCTGGCCTGTTAAANGAGAAAACCCTGCCCTGCTCTGCCCCTTGCCAGTCCTTCCCGAGCATTTGAATAAAAAGAAAATTTTCGCCTTTTAGTTTTAATTATGGCCAAAGTTTTCGCTGGCCTGTTAAATGTGTTAGGCAGGAGTGCAGGCACAGCTAAAAATAATTATGAATGGCAGGCTGGAATGGAAATAATTGAAAGAAAAAACTTTCAGAGGAATGGGGGGCTGCTGCCACCATTGGATTAGGATTAGAAGGAGTTTGCTAAGTAATTTGTGTATAAAGAAATCTCTACCTAAAGCATTTTTATTTATTAATTATATAAAAAAGATAGAATTGTATTTTTCCGTGCTGTTAAAAATACAAAAATATATAACCTAAAGTATTTTTAAAGGCTGATTGACAAATAAAATCAATCATACGCCATGTGGTCGCAATTGTAATAATACAAAATAAGGAAAAAGAAGAAGTTAACCTAGTGAATTAAGTTTTATTTTAAGGATCTTTCTTTAATCTTTAAATTCTCTACGAATTTATATTATAAAATTATTTATATTTATAAATTTATAAAACATTTACATCATGAAATATTATTATTTATTTAGAACTCAATACTTCAATAATTCAGAAAGAAGTAACCTTAATATATTTCCAAAGAATACTTTAACAATTCTGTAATATATTACCTTAAAACGTTACTCAAAGAATTAAAAAAACATTCCTAAGCCTAAAATCTAAACATCTTTTCGCTGACCGCCAAAAAATATTAATCATACGCCATGTGGTCGCTATAGTTTAGTGTTCCAGCGAACACACAAAGGAACTCCAGTAAAAATATCTTCTTCTTCGCCATCAAAATTTATATTTTAATTAAAAGCTGTGTTTTCAACATCCTTGGCCAGTTTTTTGGAAAGAACTGGACACGCATGGCTTTAATTGCTCATCGTTCCTTTTTATAAAATGCCTCCGGGCATAGCCAGAAACCGTAGGAGTATGCCCAGGCATAAACTGGGGCGCAGAAGGAGGCTGGAGAGGATGAGGCGAAGGAGGAGGAGGAGCAGCAGCTGTCACAAGTTGACATCATACTCTGTGAACAACGAGAACCGCAAAGACAAGAAACGGCCATGATAGAGCTGGCGGTATGCTGGGCATGGAGGTTAAAACTGGTGGAAAGGGAGGCTGGTGGAGATGGCTGATACACAAACCGCACGCGACTGAAGGCTAACCGAAATCCAGATATCCAGAAAGCAATGGTGTGCACCTTAAAAATATTTCAGGTTGTTTAAGAAATTTAAGAGCCTAAATGTGGCAAGTCTTAAAGTCCCCTAAAAAGGGTAAGGTATGAAAGAATATATTAGTTAAAAGTAAAATGGTATTTTTCGGATAATGTTTGATTAACATATTTATCAGTTTTTTTATGTAAGGTTTAATATTTGTATTTGTCATAATTATTAATTTTAAAATGGTTTAAATTTGAATTGAATAAGCCTTTATTTAATGATCCAAATTTTATACAAAAAACTCATATTTATTTATATGTTCTTACCTACTTCTGATTATGTTTAATGTTTAATTAACATATTTATTAGTTTTCTTATTTTAATTTTAATATTTGTACTTTTAATAATTTAATATACATTTCTTCACATTTTAAAATGGTTAAAATTTAAATTAAATGAGCCTTTACTTAATGATCTCAATTTCATACAAGAAACTCACATTTATTTATACTTTTCATATATTTCCAATACTTTTTCTTTAAGTTCAATAAAATAATTATATTCTAATAAATAAAAACATTCAATATAAAACCCTAAAGAAATATTTATAAAAAAACCTGTTTGGTTAAGAAATATCTATAAAAAAAAAAAATAATTAATAATAAAAAAAATCTAAAACCTCCGTGGAATTAAACGAAATGTAACTAAAATTCTAGCTATTTAAAAAACTTTAAAACTATCCTAAAATCCCCTAAAGTAGTGTACATTTTGGCAGAGATCTTACAGAGATTTCTCTCAGTGCAGCTCTAAAGGCAGACAGAGAAGGCGACACATTCAAGGCTTCGGCTTCGGCTTCGGTTTCTGCTTGGCTTGCAACGCTAACAAAACCAACAAAAGCAGGAGCAGCAGCAGAACAAGCAACTCTGACATTGACAATTCACAGGAACATGGCATCAGTCTGTCTCCATCCGTATATCCTTCTGCCCCTTTTCCCAGTGCGTGTCTGTGTGTGTGTATGTGATAATTAAATTTTCCAGTTTTACTTCCGCAGTGCACTTGGTCCAGATCCTTTTCCAGTTTTTTTTTCCCCCCCCGATTGCTTGCGGTTGGAAGTCCAGTTGATTCGACTGACTTTTGTCTGATGCGAGTATGTGAGT
>VNJS01007865.1:0-17497 GCA_008042575.1 Drosophila watanabei
AGGACTTTTGCAGCTGCCAACAGTCCCGGCTACCTGGCCTGGTCATAAAGCAAGAACCGAACCGAACCGAGCCGAGCCGAAACCAGGCCCAGCAGATGGCTGGAGACGTGGGAGAAGCACCACTCGACACTGACGGAAAGGCACACGCACGCACGCACACTACTGGTAGGTAGTAAGGCAACTGCATTCACCTTGGCCAGAAAAACCCGAGGAACGGACGCGGGTGCTCCGCTGGCTTATTCACGCGGCTGCTGCTGCTGCTGCGCTGGCTCCCTCGCACTTGCACTCTCCTCCTTTCTCCTGGCGCTCGCCTCTCACTAGCACCTCCGTACCCTTCCTTCTTCCGACCGCCCGTCCCGTCGCGTGTGTTATCTGGCGTTGCGTTTTCGCTGTCGCTGCTCCGATGCCTTTTGTTTTCTGCCTTCTGCGTTCTATTCACTTTCTCGATCGGCGGTGGCGCTGGGGATTTCCTTCGCACACACACACGCGCGTGCCGCACGGACAGATTGTTGAGCACTGGAAGAATGCTTTATTTTGATTATTTTGATGTACAAAAAATTTGGCAGCGACGGTGCCAGAACGCCGCCATTTTCACGAATGCGCGTGTAAAGCGAAAATCGAGTGGGCCGGCGTTGCCAGAGAGCGGCGAAAAACACGACGCGCACGGTCTGGCAACGCTACACGTTTATGCGGGCCAAATTGAGGTGTTTTCGAAGGAGTTTGTATTTAAAAAACTTAAGTCAAATAAACTTTCTTTTAACAAAAAAAAAAAAACTTATTGTTGTATGTATATATATATATTTGACCCAAATAGATTCACACATGTGGAGGCAATGCGACGACCCGCCGGTAGCCCCAACTTAAATGGAGCATCGTGACAGTTAAGCAGCCATAGTATTAGTAATTTCTACTTTTGCGGGCAACGGGCGGGTGGTGGCATGTACCCGTGTCCGTGTGTGTGTGTATCAGTATCAGTTTTGTACAGCCTGCAACAGTCGGTGGCAGTTTTGCGGCCGTGCGGCCAAGGCACTCACTTCAATTCATTTTGCGTTCGAACTCGGTGCACTGGAGCGCATTTTAAACGATTTTCCGTTGCGTTTTGCTGGCGATTTAGCCGAAAACCGAGTAAATAATGTTGAGCCGAAAACCGTACCGCAGCGTTGCCAATTTAGCTATTATCTGGTGGTTTTTACAAGCAAAGTGCGGTATATTTTGTAAACTAGCAGCTAGTTTTTTCCTAGCAAATCTAGCGTTATTCTAGCTGTTTTTGTAATGTGTTTACGTATTTTTACTTTACACTGCAACAATTAAATAATTTGTTGTATTTTTTATGACACCACACGACAACCCAACCTATTGTTAACTTATCTGGCATCTGGCTTGACCAAGCATACTAAAAGCGGGAAAAGTATATGAAATTCACAATCAACAAGATTTGTGCTCAAGTGTGGCGGGACAAAAAATACATTTATTTGATTATATTAAAATGTATCATATATTCTCAATATCCAATATTAACGATTTAATATCTGAAATCGATAAAATCGTCTTGGTAAATAAACATTGTGAGAAAGTTAAGACGCTTCAAAATAAGACCGGTAAAAACTAAGCTTCCTTTCATAATTGGAAATGGAAACGCTTTGCACTTAACATTTTCTGAATAAACTACTAAGCATAAAATAATGTATTTATAATACTTAATAGTGTTTTATGTTTTCTTGCATTTAGATATAGCTTTTGGTATTTAATATTTTTTAAATTGTTAGCTCTTTTTGTTCAGAAACTAGCTTATGCAAGAGCTCATCACTGAAAACTATAAGTGACTGCGTTTGGTACAGAAAGAAATACAGAAAGTGTGACTGTAATCTGGGTAATAACTAGAAAGGTAATATTTAAATATAAACATCAAATGTATTCCGAGTCGCCGTTAAAATATTAATTAATTAATAATTCATGTTTATGTAAACTATTATCATATTTTAAAAATTTTAATGTTATTTAAATTAAATAAATTGATAAAACAAAATGTTTTTTTAAGATACTAAATATAATATAAACAATTAATGACGCAATAACAAGTAACAAAAAAGGGGGTTTTCTCACAGATATGATTTTTTATTTTTTATGTGGGTAACTAACATTAGTAGAATTATTAGGGGTATGTTTAGGAGCCATCATAAATCCATTAGGTATGGTTAACAACTTGTATAATTTTGAGATACCAATATTAGATGTTTTGATGTTTTATATTCTATTTATATAAATGTAGTAATTAAACTATGCATTCTTAAGCTATTAAAAATGTATTTTAAAAATCCATTTATATGGAAATTTAAAAATAGGAACAATTGTCAAAAAAAAAATTGTACACAGTTTATGTTACTTGTATAGGTATCTTTACGCACTCATAGGGTTTCGAAAAATAAATAAATAAATAAAATAAGCCCCTAGACCCAAACGATTTTAAAGTCGCCGAGACTACCTATAAGTATTGTATCATGGTGGGAAAAAATGATGAAATTATAAATAATATAATCGAATAAAAAATACTACCTCTTTTCCCGTCAAATCTGGCTTTTTTGAATGTCATTTGTTAGCAAAAGTTGGCAACGCTGCTTTGAACCACATTTTGTTTTTGATTATTTAAATATTAAATATATTAAAAAATATTATTATATTAAAAGTATTAACTCCCGATTTTGAGTTTTAATTCAGAGCAAATTGGTGCCTATTCCATCCATGGAATTTAGGGCACCTGGATTTATTAAGGGGTAATTTCAACTATTTGAGATTTTTTAGGAAGAAAACCAAAATTTTATCTGGCAACACCGAGCTCGCCGGCTAGAGTTATCGACGATTTTTTCAGCAAGCCAAGCAAAAATCAGGTAATTAATATTACAATAACGTGCTCAAACCGTGTGCTGCCCGTGGAAAAAGTGCCGCTGCGAAAGGATTCGTCGTCGGCGCTTGCTTGCATGTCCGCTACACACGCGAAAAGTGCGTCTGAATTTGCCTGGAAAAAATCAATAGCCGTAAGCAGAAAACGAATGAAAAAATGGAGGGGGCGCTCGCTCCGTCTCCTTGCCTCTGATCTCCTTGGGCTGCGGTCGTCGGCGGCGGCGGCTCCTCTTCTTTTGACATGACGTGACTAAGTCCACTTTGCCATTACAGCTATAAACAGGCTATTACCCGGAAAGCACATATAAATTCCTGAATAAATCCGCATAAATATTGACAGCCGAATAGCGAATGTAAGTAGCACACATCACATTCGAGTAGCATGTCTTTGCTGGCGGGGAGGGGGAGGGGTTAAGGGAAACGGGAAGGGGTTCATCACCACAAAAACAGATTGGCAACAAATTCGATTTCCGTAATTACAGAGACAAGAATGGCGAACAACAACTATGCCGGGTTTAACTACGGCGGCACCCAGTACAACACGGGACAGGTCTCGTACCCGGCGGTAACCAACGCCACCTACGCGAACGCGGCGGCTTACCAAAACGCTGCTGTGGCTGCCGGCCAGGGTGGCTATGCAGCGGCCGGGGGTCCTGGCGGTGGCGCTGGCGCCTCCTCCGGGCCGGGGGCGGGCGGTTACGGTGGCTACGGCGGCGGCGGTGACTACCGCAACGCCATTCAGTCGTACGACGCCACCAAGACATTCTACCAGCAGTCGCCGGCCAGCTACAACGCCCCGGGCTCGGCAGCCGCAGTCAGCAAGACCCACTACTCGGCTCCGCCAGTCAAGAACCCGGTTAAGGGCAAGATGGACAAGTCCAATGGCGGACCGAAGCCCCAAAACTCGGCTCCCTCCGGTGGCAACAACTACGGCTACGACACCGCCCTCTACAACGCGGCGAGCATGTATGTGGCCCAGCAGCACCAAGGCGGACCGCAGAAGCCGAACGGCGGGGCGAACAGTTGGTATCAGCGCAAGATGGGGCCCACCATTCCAGGTGCGCCCGCTCTGCGCGGCATGCGACCCAAGGCGCCGCCACGCCCACAACAGCTGCACTACTGCGAGGTGTGCAAGATCTCCTGCGCCGGTCCGCAGACCTACCGCGAACATCTGGAGGGCCAGAAGCACAAGAAGCGCGAGGCCTCGCTCAAGATGTCGGCCAGTGCCACCAGCACCACCCAGAATCGAGGAAACAACTACCACTGCGAGCTGTGCGACGTCACCTGCACGGGCACCGATGCGTACGCGGCCCACGTTCGCGGCGCCAAGCACCAGAAGGTGGTGAAGCTGCACCAGAAGCTGGGCAAACCGATTCCCTCGGAAGAGCCAAAGAAAATGGGCAAAATTAACTTTGTGCCAGCCGCTGCCGGGGCAGCCGGAGCAGGTGCCGCTGGAGCTGCTGCCGCCAAGACTGAGGGTGGCGCCAACGAGGGTAATTCACCGGGAGATGACCTAGACGATAATCTGGACGATTCGCTGGGCGAGAACACGGACAACATTAAGCCGGTCGGCGGCGAGTATATCGAAGAGGTCAAGGACGAGGAGGGCAAGATCCTGAGCTTCAACTGCAAGCTCTGCGACTGCAAGTTCAACGACCCCAATGCCAAAGAGATGCACATGAAGGGGCGCCGCCACCGCCTGCAGTACAAGCGCAAGGTGCAGCCCGATCTGGTGGTTGATTTTAAGCCAACACCACGCCAGCGTCGCCTGGCCGAGGCACGTGCTCAGCGGGCCATGATGTCTGGTCATCGCGGTGGCGAGGACCACGATGGTGGCAGCTACTGGGACGAGCAGCGCAATCGTCAGTACAACGAGGAGTATGACTACAACAACTGGATGTCGCGAAGCTTTGGAGGTGAGTTTTTACTAGATAAGGCTTCAGAAAATACAAATCGATTCGAATTAAGTCCATGAAAATAGCTATCTGTTTTAGGTACGTAATTATTATGCAATCTTTTATTTAACTTTAGTTAAGCAGATAACATAGATTGCTTAACATACATTTGATAAGGTTAAATATGACTTTTTTGTCAGCATTCCCTTTACAATATAAATTCAGATCATGGCCAATCACTCAATCACATAAATTTATATTTCATATGCACAACATTTAATATTTATTTTTGCAGGCGCCCAGCGCTTTGGACGCATGGGCAATGGACCGCCACCGCACTTTGGCATGATGCCCGGTGGCAATGTCCGCCGCCCCGAAAGCACCGATGATCGCCACGCCATTGCGCGTCATGCCGAGATCTATCCCAAGGAGGAGGAGCTGCAGACCATCCAGCGCATCGTCTCGCACACTGAGCGTGCTCTCAAACTGGTTTCGGACGCACTCGCCGAGCAGCCGAACGAAGCGGGTGCGGCTGCCAAGAAGGAGAAGACCGATAAGCCATCGGAGAAGGACGGACGTGACAACCAGATCTTCTCGTTCCACAAGGACGCCGACAACGGCGGCAATGTGGTGCGCATCCTCAAGGGAGTGATGCGAGTGGGCTATCTGGCCAAGGGGCTGCTCCTGCACGGCGACAATGCCGTCGAGCTGGTTGTGCTCTGTGCGGAGAAGCCGACGGCGGGCCTTCTGCAGCGTGTGGCCAATGTGCTGCCCGACAAGCTCAAGGAGGTGGCAGGTAAGTGTAGTCCTAGCTTACCAATATTGTTAAACAACATTTCGGTTGTCCTATTTAAGAGGAACAGAAAACAAAACAAAACAAAACAAAAAACTTTTTCCAGAGAAATGGCTTGAGTGACAAATGCGGCAAAAAGCCAAAAACTGAATTAAGATCTAAACTAAAAAAGAATATATATTATATAAATATAAATACGTACTTAGCTTGGCCAATTTCACGCTGTGGCTAGCAGCGCAGGTGAATTTGGCCAACTGGAAGAGCGGCTCGAACTAGTTAAATATGTATAAAACGAAAACACTTCGGAGTGCTAAAATGCCAGCTGCCTAAGGCACATGGCAATGGATCCGTTCGCAATTCGCAATTCATTAAATGATCACGTTCGACGGGCAATTTGTGTGGAAAAAGTCACCAAAAAAAAAAACAAGTTAATTAAGTTTTAAAAATGAAATGTATTTGTACATAGTACTACTTAGGACAACTACAACTGTTGAGCCCTGTTGTTGCGGTGGACCTTTGAGATTGCCACGCCCGCCAAACCGCGCCCAACGCCCCCAGCCAACATAGCCAACTAATAGCGAATAAAAACGTAACGTATTTGCCGTTTTCAGCTTCTCTCTCTGCAGGATAAGTTTCGAGCCTCGAGCCTTAGCCTAGAAGCTCGCGAGAGTCCTAGAGTCTAGAGTGTGTCGTTCAGTCGTTATAGCCGTCTGTAGCTAGCTGTAGCTCAGCCCTCAGCCCTCCCAAGGTTGCTCGTTTGCCGCCTCCTCCTCCCGCTCGGCTGCTGCTGCTCCTCCGCTCTTCTGCTCCACTCCACATGCACAACCACCATCAGAAACGGATCTCGTCACGGTAACAAGCGGGCGGTCTCGGACGGTCTCGGACTCGGACTCGGATGCGATGCCACAGTCCGGCCTCTAGCCGTCTCCAGTCTCCAGTCATCAGTCTAGAGTGGTGTGGTCTCTAGTGGCCTCGATGACAAACAATCAAACTAAATGAACTGCAATTCATTCGAAGCAAAGGAATATATTTATACAAAGTTTGGCGCTCGTTCGTCTCGCTTCCCTTTCGATGATTCCGACCCGACTCCGGATGAAACTTTGTGTAAATAAAGTCCTTTGACATGGCCAAGAAGTTGAACAGAACACAACCACATGCCAAGAAGCAATGCGATTGATCCACACACAGACTTTTGGGAAACAAAAAAACAATGCAAATTGTTGCTTGAGCCAAAATTGCAGCGCCGATCTGCGCGCCGCCTCATCTCTTACTCGAAACCCAAGCAAATATGTATATCTATACTCTGTAATGTCGTATACATATATATGTGTGTCCAAGCGGCCGAGTTGTGTGTATCAAGCTTGATTGTCAATCGAAAAATCGAATTAAGAACTAAAGTCATGAAAAAATTGCGATCGAAATTTGAGCGAAAGCTGACAAGGCAAGGCAATGGCCGACGTCTCTCTCCGCAAGCAACCCATAAATTTCGCTCAATGTTTTTTGCAAGTAAAACTAACACCAACCAAGAAAATATAATCAAGAATCTAAAAGAATAATTCCGTTCAATTCAGAATAATCAAATGTAATCCAAAGTCCAAATTCAAACTCGGTACAGTTCGGTCAAATGGAATTGCAACGCGTGTGGATGCCGACACGAGTCTGGTCTTGTCTCCCGTCTCTCGTCGCGCTTGCAATTCCGTTTACGAGACCCGGCTGACCGAGTGAACGGATAGAGATAGATCCCGATCCCAGCACGCAAGTCGAACGAACGAACGATGAGCCTCGTCTCCTGTTTGCTGGGAACCGAGGAGCGGATACGTGGATCGTGGGAAGAAACAAACATTAGTCGTGCCAAACCATACGTGCATCAATCAAGTCCATTTGAACCGAATGTTTGCCAATCACAATTTGTACTTTTCGGGCCCACACTGGAATTTTTGCTTCACTCACAATGTTTGTCTCTTTATCCAAGTCGAATCGAATCTATAGTCTTTTAATGTTTGCGACGGCCCTCCTTAAAGACTCATCCTCTGACATTTTTCCCCTTTGCTCTGCTCTCTCGATTCCAGGTGACGTTCCGGTCAACTATCGCGTGGAGGTCAACGCCGACGATGCCGCCGTTATTGTACTGGACGAGGCCGTTTCGGTGAAGATAACCCTTACATCGCCCCTGCTGCGCGACACCAGTCCCGCCGACGCTTCGGCCAATGACGAGGGCGAGGGTAACGACGAGACCTTGCCCCGAGAGCCTTGCCTGCGTGTATGTAGTCAGCCTCTTGGAATTGAGAACTAAACTAAACCACATGTTGTTTACAGGCTTTAGCTGACTTGCGTCACGCCAAGTGGTTCCAGGCCCGGGCCACCGGCCTGCAGTCGTGCGTGATGGTCATTCGCATCCTCAGGGATCTGTGCCAGCGCGTTGCCTCCTGGCAGGCGCTGCCTCAGTGGTCGCTGGAACTGCTCGTGGAGAAGGTAATATCTTCGGCTGGCTTTCCCATCTCACCCGGCGACTGCATGCGCCGCATTATGGAGGCCCTGTCCTCTGGCTTTCTGATCAACGGACCGGGCCTGCTGGATCCTTGCGAGAAGGACCCGACCGATGCTCTGTTGGAGTTGACCAAACAGGAACGCGAGGATCTCACCGTGTCGGCACAGCTATTCCTGCGTTACATTGCCTTCCGTCAGATTTACAAGGTGCTCGGCATGGAGCAGCTGCCGGCCATGAAGTTTCCCATGCGTCCGTGGCGCATCAACCGCAAGCGGCGCAGGTCATCCGGCAAGGCGGGCGGTGCTCCCGGCGGCGAGGCCGAGGGCAACGACATGGACGATACCACCGGCTCCGACGAGAAGGTGGCCAAGAAGGACGCCGCCGGGGGCAATGCCGCAAGCGCCTAAAGCCCGCCGAAGGCAGTAGATTATACTTGTACACGTAGTTGGCTATACTAATATTACAATTTCTCTCACGATTAACTATTACTAACTCGTATATCTCCGAGCGAGAGTATTCAACTCCCATTGTGGCCCGGCGTTTCGTGGGCAGGGAGCTATGCATGTCCAACATGTGGCCCGCGATTGGCACTTGGAAGGAGCCCCTATTAACCTATAAACTCCTTTAACTTACAATATTAACGGATCGATCATTACAACTTGTATTTTTTTAGCATTAGTGAGCAACAGAAGGCAATGTATTCCAATTTAGATGTGAACACACATTGGTCCTTGGTCCTTGCGCGTTTCACACACAAATATAAACATGTCAAAGAACGAAAAAGATTTTAATAAAACGTAAAGAACAATATGGATTTATTGGAGATTTATTATTCGCGACACTTGGCTTGGATGATTAAGAACTATGTTAAATTTATATAACATTTATTTGAGAAGGGAATTATATTATGAAGCATAAAGTTTATAAATAATTGCTCCACTTGGAACTTTTGCTAACCTGAGAAGTTACTTCGTTTTGTGTCGGGCGCTTGGTGGACTTTGAGATGTGGCCCTTGGATCTGTTAAAGTTCATAGAGATGCCATCACTTAGTTCCTCCCTAACTGCTGCTGCTTTCGCAGGGCGTACTGCAGACTTTTGAGTAATCTCAATGGGTTTATCCACATAGTTTGTCCACTTGCTCTTGGTTTTCTTTGGAGGATTGTTCTCTTGCTTCTCAACTGAGCCATCCTCCTCATCCAGATTGTGCTCTGCGGATAAGAAAAGGTTTTCCTCAACACGTTCCTCCTGTTGACCACGCTCCAGGTTCATTTGTTGCACTTTAGCGCGGCACTCTGGCCCTGATCCTCGAAAGAACTCTTTCAGCAAATCCTGCTTTTGGCGGCATATTTTGCATTCCCATTTGTTGGCCTTCTTCACCAAGTCCACCTACAAGGAAACAGATTCATTGAGTTTATGCTTTTAATTTGTGATTTCTGACTATAACCTGATACATTTTGCATTGAATGCATTGTAAAACACGAATTTGTTGAGACATTTTGAAAAAGATTTAAATCTTGCAAAGGAAACCTGCGAGTTCTGTTAGTGAGACCGTGCCTCATTCGGCGAAATATACCACTGATCCCGGTTTAAATTGGATTTATGCTCAGAAGTTATAAATAATCTAAGATAAGTACAAATATTACTTTTATACAAATGAATTCTATAAATTCTTAACCAATTTTATTTGTTATCAAATATAAATAATTGTATTATATTCCTTATATTAAGCTTTAGTGAACCACTAGTTCCGTCTAAGAACCAGTTACCAGTGTTTTCATGACCACGGCCATCCCTGGTGCAAAATATAAACAAACTTGATCGAAGGAACGCTATCATTGCGGTTGGCGGTTTCTAAATATGCGTTTGGTAAGTCATGCAGGTCTAAACCCATAAAAACACCTTAATCAGCGGAAGTGACTTGACTCTCTTGCAGTATTGTCTCAGCGGGGACTTGGCCAAGCCATGTTATATCATTACGTTCAAGGGCCTGAGGATAATGCTCGACTGCGGCCTGACGGAGCAGACGGTGCTGAACTTCCTGCCGCTGCCCTTCGTCCAGTCGCTGAAATGGTCCAACCTGCCCAACTTCATACCCAGCCGAGACCACGATCCGCAGATGGACGGTGAGCTGAAGGAGTGCTGTGGCCGGGTATTCGTGGACTCGACGCCGGAGTTCAATCTGCCGATGGACAAGATGCTCGACTTCAGCGAAGTGGATGTGATACTTATCTCGAACTATCTCAATATGCTGGCCCTGCCGTACATCACGGAGAACACGGGGTTCAAGGGCAAGGTCTATGCCACGGAGCCAACGCTGCAGATTGGCCGGTTTTTTCTCGAGGAGCTGGTCGACTACATCGAGGTGTCGCCCAAGGCCTGCACGGCGCGCCTGTGGAAGGAGAAGCTGCACCTGTTGCCCAGCCCGTTGAGCGAGGCGTTCCGGGCGAAGAAATGGCGCACCATCTTTAGCCTCAAGGATGTCCAGGGCAGCCTTTCGAAGGTTACCATTATGGGCTACGACGAGAAGCTGGACATTCTGGGCGCCTTCGTCGCCACCCCAGTGAGCTCTGGCTACTGCCTGGGCTCCAGCAACTGGGTGCTAAGCACGGCCCACGAGAAGATATGCTATGTGAGCGGCTCGTCCACGCTGACCACGCATCCGCGGCCCATCAATCAGTCGGCACTGAAGCACGCCGATGTCCTCATCATGACCGGGCTGACGCAGGCGCCCACTGTGAATCCGGACACCAAGCTGGGCGAGCTCTGCATGAACGTGGCGCTGACGATCCGGAACAACGGATCCGCTCTGATTCCCTGCTATCCCTCGGGCGTGGTCTACGATCTGTTTGAGTGCCTGACCCAAAACCTGGAGAACGCCGGCCTCAACAATGTGCCCATGTTCTTCATATCCCCGGTGGCAGACAGCTCCCTGGCCTATTCCAACATCCTGGCCGAGTGGCTCAGTTCGGCCAAGCAGAACAAGGTGTATCTACCGGACGATCCTTTCCCGCATGCCTTCTACCTGCGCAACAACAAGCTGAAGCACTATAACCATGTCTTTTCCGAGGGCTTTAGCAAGGACTTTCGGCAGGTAATCTCCGCATATATTAGGGAATGATCCAGTCTCGTTATTAATCCCATATTTGTCACATTTATTGACAGCCCTGTGTGGTCTTCTGCGGCCACCCGAGCCTGCGCTTCGGCGACGCCGTGCACTTTATCGAAATGTGGGGCAATAATCCCAACAATTCGATCATATTCACGGAGCCGGACTTTCCGTATCTGCAGGTATTAGCGCCGTTCCAGCCGCTGGCCATGAAGGCCTTCTACTGTCCCATCGACACCTCGCTGAATTACCAGCAGGCCAACAAGCTAATCAAGGAGCTGAAGCCCAACGTCCTGGTCATTCCCGAGGCCTACACAAAGCCGCATCCCTCGGCACCGAATCTGTTCATTGAGCAGCCGGACAAGAAGATAATTACGTTCAAATGTGGCGAAATTATACGGTTACCGCTCAAGAGGAAGCTGGATCGTATTTACTTAACCTCGGAGCTGGCCCAGAAGATATCTCCGCGCGAGGTGGCCGCCGGCGTGACTTTCTCCACGCTAACGGGCGTCCTGCAGGTGAAAGACAAGGTGCACTGCATCCAGCCATGTTCGGAGAGCGGCACTCAGGATAATCCCAGCTCGAATGCCAGTGGCAGCGCCCCAACCAAGGAGGATGTGCTGAAGAACGTCAAGTACGAGTACGGCAGCATCGACGTGGAAGCTGTAATGAAGCGACTGGCTCAGGACGGCTTCTCCAACATCAAGTTGGATCGAACGGGCGGCGCTCTCACACTCAACCTGGTCGCAGAGGACACTGTGATCAAGTTCGAGGACAATGAGACGCATATTATCTGCGGCGGCAAGCCCACAACACGCCTTAAACTACGGGACACGATCATGAAATGCTTACAGAGTTTCTAAAAACATAAAGATGTATTACTTAGACCTAAAAAACAACATCCTGACTTAAAGCTTAGTTCTTGACTTCCATTACCGCGGAGCAACGCTTGCAGGTCTCCTGATCGTCGGCATTCAGACTATAGCGACGACAACGCGGGCAGAGCGAGGTGTGTAGATTTTCAATAGTCAAGCTTAGATCGCTATTGTCGGTCTCTTCGAGAAGGACAGATCCCACTTGGAGCAGCTCGCACAGCTCGGAATTACTCAGGGGTTCACCCAGAGCAGGATGGAGTTCCTGCAGCAGCTTCAGCTTGCTTCCTTTGATGGTCACAGCCAAATGCCAGGTGTTGACTTCTCCGGCCTGTTGGTTTATGAGACGCTTTGCATCCAGCGCTGCTTGCACAACCTCCGTGGCTTTTCTGTCCTCCCATTCTGCGTTCGCTCGGACCCTTTGCTCGTGAAATGCCCCTCCAGAGACATCGTGGTAGCTCCAGCTTTCCTCTACCAGGAAGGGAACAATGGGCCACAGGCTCTTGCACAGCTGCCGGTAGCATTGGGTGAGTGTCTGGCGAATGGCAAGCAACTCCTGATCATCGCCACAGTACAGACGATCTTTGATCAGATGCACATAGACGGCGGACACCTGGTTGGCGATAAAGTTTTGGATGCAGGCCACCACGCGATTGTACTCATAGGCGTTATACAGCTTTGCCACCTGAAAATTAACTCAAATCAGTGGAATTTCTTATCCATATAGTACTTTACCTACCTCCGACTCAAACTCCACCAACTGGCTCAGCAAATATCTATTTAGATAGCTCTTATCGGGGAGGAGTTGCTCCTCCTGACTTGTTTCCTTCTCTCCAATCACACCTTTTAGGTAACGCAGGGTGCCGCGCACCTTGCTTAGATTTTCGGCCGCCTGCTGCAGTAGCTTATCGCTCACCGTAATGGACATGTGCTGGGTGCCATGGGAGGCCACCCACCAACGCAGAGCATCCGTGCCGTACTTCTTAGTTATTTGCTTCGGTGAGATGACATTTCCCAGCGATTTGGACATCTTGTATCCCTTCTCGTCCACCGTAAAGCCGTGCACAAAGAGCGCCCTATCAATACATAACAATGGATGAGTGTTTCCTGAATGAAAATATTTAAGCTTACTTGTAGGGAGCATAACCTCGAGCAGCTATGCTCATGAGCAAGGAGGACTGAAACCAGCCGGTGAATTGGTCATATCCCTCCAGATACAGATCGGCCACCTTGTCGTTCTTCAACACTGCCGACCAAGTGCTGCCCGAGTCGAACCAGATGTCCAATATATCACTTCCTTTGACGAGATCTTTGACTTCATAGCCTAGTTCCGTGGCTATTTGTGCAGGTATTAGTTCCTCTACTGGTTTGGCCCACCAGAAGTCCATGGAACCCTCTTGGCGCAACAGCTGGCAAAAGTGTTCTATTAGAGCGGAATTTATGACCACTTTACCGCTCTCGCGACTGTACAGAACGGGTATGGGAACGCCCCACGCCCGCTGCCTGGAGATGCACCAGTAGGGACGCTTTTGCAGCTGCGTGAGCAATGCCTTCTTGCTGGCCTCGGCATTTGTTCGGGGATAGATCTCAACTCGCTCGAGTGCCTCGGCAGCCGGTGTCTTTAGTTTCTCCGTATTGATGAACCATTGCTCGCTGGCACGAATGATCACAGGCTGCTTGGTGCGCCAATCTATGGGATACGAATGCTCCAGCTGGGCAGAGTGAACCACATCTTTGGCTATGTGCTGTAAGACTAAAGGATTTCCTTGATCCAGTACTGATTGTCCGCGAAGAAAGCTGGGAGCTTCTTTGGTGTATATACCCTCCTCATTTACCAAGCACTTGACGGGTATTTTTCTGGCCAGACTGACCAGGAAATCCTCCGGCCCGTGGGCAGGTGCGGTGTGAACCAAGCCCGTGCCCTTGCTATCCTGCACGTGGCTGGCATCGAAGAAGGGTAAGTCTGACTGATCCTGATCTAAGGGATGCCTGTACGTGAGCTTGTCCAGGGAGCTGCCATTTAGGGTCTGAATCACCTCACATTTGAACTGCGTGTTGGCCTCGAAGTCCGCCATAAGAGCCGAGGCCATGAGGTACAGCTCGTCTGGACTGTGCTCTTGGAGTCTGACCAACACGTACTCCAGGGACTCATTGTAGCAGATAGCTTGATTGCTTGGCAGGGTCCAGGGAGTTGTGGTCCACACGAGTGCATATATCCGCTTATATTTGGCATCTACATTTAATCCGTTTGGGTTAAGTGCAAATCTCACATAAACCGAGGGACTTATGTGACTGGGGTCATATTCCAGCTCCGCCTCCGCCAGTGCTGTTCTAATGGAAGACTGATAAGTTCATATTTAACACCAAGTGTTTTATAGATGTTACCTGGACGATGGTGACCAGTAGACCGGCTTCAAGTCCCGATAGACCAAACCCCTCTCATAGAGATCGTAAAACATCTGCAATTGATTGACTATAAACTCCGGCTGGAAGGTCATGTAGATATCATTCTTGCGCCAGTTGGCCAATATTCCCCAGCTGCTGAACTCATCTTTCTGCGACTGTATCGCCTCCAAGGCAAAGGAGCGGGCTACAAGACACATGTTTTAATGATTTCAAGCTGGAAGGCAGGGGAGCAACTCACACTTTTGTCGGATTTCCTGGGCACTTTGGCCCGCAGCAGCACTCGTGGCCTTTAGCTCGATGGGCAGACCGTGACAGTCCCAGCCGGGAATGTAGTTGACTTGCTGGCCATGGGCCACACGCTGTCGCAACGTCACATCCTTCAGGATCTTGTTGACGGCGTGGCCCATGTGCAGTTGGCCATTGGCGTAGGGCGGCCCGTCGTGCAGCACAAAGGTGGGTAGCCTTTTATCCACTCCCTGCTCCTGCTCCTGCTGCTGCTGCTCCTGATACTCATAGGACACGGCAATCTTCTTCTACGAGACATAAACACTTTAAAATTTAAGATTTCTCAGTTGCGAGTCACCATAAACTCACTTCCATAACCAGACGCTCCTGTTCCTCCCGTTTGGCTGCTGTCAGGCGGTTGGGAAACTTCGTCCTCGGCAGATTAATGGTGTCTGTGTATTTTTTGGCATCTTTTCTAGCTGCTTTCACACAATATAAGCGATTTCCAATGCGAAAATTGAAAATCCGAAGCATTTTTCAGCCGAAGAAGAGGAAGAGAGTAAACGTAACAGCGCCGGCACAGCTGCGTGTGGAACGTATGCGAGTGTGGATCGCAAGTTTGAATTTACTTAAACTTAAAATAAAAATTTTAATCTTTAAATTTTTTTATTTAAATTATTATTGTATACATTTTTATTTTTAACTTTATTTTATTTCTGATAAATTTTTACTCTTTTTCGTTTTTATTTTATTTTTAAAAATTCTCTTTATTTATGTCACTTAAGTTCATCCAGAATATATTTGGAAATAATAAACAATATTTATTTTAACATAGCACTATAGCCTTTAGCTTCCCAGTAATGAATTAAATTAAACAAAAACGACTAACTTTTCTTCAAACTCTATCAAATTCGCTCTACGATCTTGACTTTAACGTATTTAATTTTAGATCCCGAATACTGTTACTGATATATAATCACATATATACTTATATATTGCGCTGTATAATGGGCCATCACAATTGAAATATTCATGGATCATAAAAAGGCTAAATAAAAAGTTCTGTTATTACTAAGCATTCCAAAAATGTGACAACCCACTAAATAAATTCTACAACCACAAATCTTATTCTTTAATAGACTTTCCTGTCATCAGTCATTTGAAGCTGTCAATTATTAACAGGAATAATTTTCAGGCGAAACAACTTTTAAGGAGCGAAGAAATTAATTGAAAATGTTGGTGACTTGGGGAAGATTGGCCACAGGTAAGCCCATCACCGTATTCCAATCTTTATTTAACTGATGGAGTCCATTTCAGCCTGTGCCAGAGTCGGACTCAGAATTAGCCATCCGAATGGGGGTCAAGTGCGAGGAATGCAGCGCTGCCTGGCTCAGGTCCCCGTACATGATCATGTCCGCTCCTTTCATGCATCCTTGGTGCTGTGCGACGACCAGGATAAAGACACGTTAAGTGATGAGTGCAAGACTGAGCCTGAGGAATCCGGCGAGAAGGAAGGGTATGTCAAGGAAAAAGGTTCTGGTGGGGATGAACAGGCGGCCGGTGACGGAGCCAAGAAACTGGACGGGAAGGGTCGCGAAGGCGTCATTCATGCTGTCATCGGTCCCGTCATCGATGTGTACTTCCCGGACGAAATTCCAGAGAATCTGAATGCCATGGAGGTGGTTGATGCGCCGATCGGACGCCTGGTGCTGGAGGTGGGATATTATTTTCGTTTAGTCTTCAAAATTTCAAATAATATTCCTTTAATTTCTATAGTACCTAATTTATTTCAATTAATATATTGTCTCTTTCTCGTTAGGTCTTTCACCACCTGGGTAACAATGTGGTGCGCTGCGTGGCCATGGACTCGACGGAAGGTCTTCGTCGGGGCCAGAAGGTCGTCGACACCGGCTACCCGATCCGTGTCCCGGTGGGCAACGCCGTCCTGGGTCGCATTCTCAACGTGGTGGGCGATCCCATTGACGACCGCGGGGAGATCAAGGCGGACAAGCATGCATTCATCCACAATGAAGCTCCAGAGCTGGTTGACCTGACGGTCCAACCAGAGGTCCTGGTCACTGGCATCAAGGTGATCGACCTGCTGGCCCCCTATGTCAAGGGTGGCAAGATCGGCCTGTTTGGCGGCGCGGGAGTGGGCAAGACCGTGCTCATCATGGAGCTGATCAACAACATGGCCAAGTCCCACGGTGGCTACTCGGTGTTCGTGGGTGCAGGAGAGCGCACCCGTGAAGGCAACGATCTGTACCACGAGATGATCGAGTCGAAGGTCATTTCCCTGGAGGATGACTCCTCGAAAGTGGTGCTGATCTTTGGCCAGATGAACGAGCCGCCCGGCGCCCGTTCCCGCGTGGTGCTCACGGGACTGACCATCGCCGAGTACTACCGGGACATTGATGGCCAGGACGTGCTCCTCTTCATCGACAATATCTTCCGCTTCATTCAAGCGGGCTCGGAGGTCTCTGCCCTGCTCGGCCGCATCCCTTCGGCGGTGGGTTATCAGCCCACCCTGGGCACCGACATGGGCAGCATGCAGGAACGGATTACCAGCACCCGCAATGGCTCCATCACCTCCGTTCAGGCTGTCTATGTGCCCGCCGATGATCTCAGCGACCCAGCGCCGACGGCCACATTCGCTCACTTGGATGCCACCACCGTGCTGTCGCGTCCCATCGCCGAGTTGGGCATCTACCCGGCTGTGGATCCCCTGGACTCCTCCTCGCGCATCCTAGATCCCGACATCGTTGGCGAGGAGCACTACAACGTGGCCAGGGCGGTGCAGAAGACCCTGCAGGC
>VNJS01007882.1:0-12999 GCA_008042575.1 Drosophila watanabei
ACTTCCAGTTGCCCATGTGCGTGTGTGTGCATGTAAATTACAAAATCGTGCAAAAAAGGTGCCATTAAAATGGCAGAAAGAGTAAAAAGAGAAAGAGGGTACGTTGGTTGCGTTAAAAGGACACCGATGTCGATTTATTTAGGCAGTCCTGATTAAAAATTAATGTCAGCTGACTAAGCAGATGGGTCCAGTATAGGATGTTTAAAATAAAAAAGAAGTAAATTGGAATAAATAAATAAACATTTTTAGTTTTCCATCTAGCTAAATATATATTATTCAACACAATACGCAACACAATACGAACTTTATTGAAACCAAATTAAACATAAATTTTCTGGTTAAACTCTATAGATATTATTGCGACACCCCTATTTGAACAGCCTTTTGTTATTTAAAGACTTTGTACCTCTTCTTCAATCATATTAAACAGCAAGTGGAATTATTAAAGGCACCTTTCAATGAATACCTTCGCAGATATCTGTGAATCATGTGCCGTGACTAAGGGTATTCGCTGGGAAAGGCGAATGTTATGCCTGGCGGGGCAGCCATTTAAATTCCCGCTTCACGCCCGTGTCACGCCTATTCCTGCACCACCTCATTGTCCCCGCATTGCGTAAACTCCCTCGCATTGCGTATACGCAGCGTGTACGCTACTAACCCCGCCATGCATTGCGTATACGCCGCGTATTCCCCTTCCATTCCACATCCACACACATCCGTACTGATGGGCGTGCGTGTGCTGCATAATTACAGGTGCGCTGTGCTGTTGCGGTCGTGGATGATGCGGCTGGCGCTGTCGGTGCCAGGAGCGCAGTTGTCGGGCCATAATTGTCGGTTGAATGACTCTCGATGCGATAGCAATAATAACAAGCAAATCGGCAGCGGTGGCAATCATAATATTCATCAATGTCACACTTGACGGGCGGAGCAGAAGCAGCAGCGAATATAAATACAAAACCCAATTGCCGACAGCACCACCGCAAAATTTCGGACAGTGCGACATGTTAGCAGGAGCCGCGACACAGGCAATCGACACAACACAACGACGAGCGTCGACGACATCTGGTAAATCTACAAGAAAGGGAGCAGGCACCCGGATCATCATCAGCAGCAGCAGCAGCAGCAGCTGGGAAAGATGGTTCTAAGCACCGAATGGTCACAGGTGGAGGTTATCGATCTGATCAACGATGGCAACGGCCTCGGCTTCATCCTTGTGGGCGGGCGCAGCACTGGGGTGGTGATCAAGGCCCTGACGCCGGGGGGCGTGGCCGAGCGAGATGGACGACTGCAGCTGGGCGATCATCTGCTGCAAATCGGCGAGGTCAATCTGCGGGGCTTCAGCTCGGAGCAGGTGGCCACAGTTCTTCGTCAGACCGGAGCTCAGGTGCGTCTGATAGTGGCGCGGCCGGTGGAGCCGACGGCCATCGATTACCAAACGCTGGCCTGTCAGGCGCCGATTATACCAACTAAGCTCCTCTCCGACCCGGAAGAACTGTCGCGTCATCTCTTCCAGAATCCGAGTTTTGCCACCGCCGCTGCCGCAGCAGCAGCAGCGGCAGCCGTTGCAGCAGCAGCATCCAGCGGTGGTGGTGGCAGCGGCGGAGGCGACGTCTGTGTCGGAGGCATGGACGTGGCCAGCTTGGTGGGTCTGGTGCGAGGCGGTCCCGTCGAGGGCTCCGCGATGTCCGCCGCAGAGGTGCCTGCGGCGCAAATACAGCTCCCGGAGCTCGGCGACCTGGCTGACTTTCCACTGCCACCGATTCCGGGCGGCAATCCTAACGGCGCGGAATCCAATGCTGGCCAGCGACCGTGTCCGCGCCTGGATCTGGATATAGTGCCCTTCTCGATACTATCGCCGCCGCCACGCCCCGCCCTGCAGCTGCTGCCCCTGGAGACCCAATGGCGGTCCGTTCAGGAACAGCACCAGCACATAGAGACTGTGATAGCCGGCAGCAAACGCAAGCTGTTGGCCAACGAAGATGGCGGCTGCGGCTCCGGTTCGGGTTCGGGATCGGGCTCCGGTTCTGGTTCCGGCTCTCCCGACTCCTACATGGACTCTCCGGAAACGGAAACCTACGTGGTGGAGCTGCACAAGAACGTCTATGGCCTGGGCATAACCGTAGCCGGTTACGTTTGCGAGGAGGAGGATCTCTCCGGCATATTCGTGAAGAGCATCATCGAGGGCAGTGCGGCGGAGACGAGTGGTCAGATTCAGATCAATGACCGCATCGTGGCCGTGGATGGAAAGTCACTGTCCGGGGTGACTAACCACCAGGCGGTGGAACTGCTCCGGAACACAGACATCGAGGTTCACCTGACATTGGAGCGGTTTCTGCGGGGCAGGAAGTTCGAGCATCTGCAAGTGGCCCTCACGGAGATCAAGGGCAGTGCCGGACCGACTGGCTTGGACAGGAACCAGGAGAAGGATCAGGACCAGGAGTCACAGCTCTCGATGCCAGGTTCACCCTCGATAGCCACGCTCAGCTGGCTGCCACCCAAGTCGCTGGATGCCGATTCCATAGCCACCGAAGGCGACGAGGCCGAGGCAGAGGATGTGGGCGTATCGGGAGCAGGCGAGGAGTTTGTGGAACTCCCCTCGCGGGACACCGTGGAGTCGAACATGTCGCACGTGCTGGACCGCAGCGATCACAGTGGCGGCATGACTAAACTGGCCACGACCAGTCCAGTGGCGCCGCTAACCAATGGCAGGAGCCCAAACTTGGCCGATGACAGTGGCAACGACACCGACGAGCAGTGTCCAGAGCCGGAAACGGAGACGCAGACAGAGACTGGAACGGGAACGGAAACGGGAAAGGGAGTGGCAAGGGCCAGAAAGGGGTCCAGAGCAGAGTCAAGTAAGGTTAAGGAACCAGAAGATCCCGGCACAGATCCCGATCTCGATCCCGATCCCGGCCAGATGCCCACGCCCACGAACGAGGCGCCTGCGAAGGTGGCCAGTCCGACCGCCGCCTCACTGCGCGTGGCCTGGAAAAGTGAGTTTCCCGACAGTGAAATTTTAGTTGCCGAAATAAATAAACTTTCAGGTCTAGGGATCAGCCTCGAAGGCACCGTGGACGTGGAGTGCGGCATTGAGAAGCGTCCGCATCACTATATACGCTCCATTCTCGCCGACGGGCCAGTGGGTCGCCAGGGCATCCTGCGGCCGGGCGATGAGCTGCTGCAGGTGAACGAGCACAAGCTCCAGGGACTGCGCCACATCGATGTGGTCAAGATTCTTAAAGAACTGCCAGCCCGCGTTAAGTTGGTGTGTGCCCGGGGCACTCGCGTTCCGTCGGTGATAAATACCTCGCAAAACCCGGAGGCCTTCGAGACGCGCAGCCTCCTGCCCGGTGGCCATCAGAGCCTCCAGAATCTGCTGAGCAAGGCCCAGTCGGAGAGCTCGCTGTACACGTCCAGCACGGCGACTTTGACGGATGCAGGCGGAGCAGCCGGCGGTTCGGGTGGAAATGGAGCTGGAGGAGCGCGCTCCAAGTCGCTGGAGAACGTGTCCGGTCTCGCCCTGTGGAGCTGCGAAGTGACCGCCGTAGATATTGAGAAGACAGAGCATGGCTTCGGCTTTTCCATTCTGGACTACCAGGATCCCCTTGACTCCGAGGGCAGTGTGATAGTGATTCGTGGCCTGATACGCGGTGGTGCTGCCGAGGCAACCAACAAGATATATCCGGGCGACCGCCTCATGAGCGTCGGCGATCGCATGCTGCAGGGCCTGGAGCTGGACGAGGCGGTGGCCATTCTGAAGTCCATGCCACCGGGTCCCACTCGCCTGGGCATTTGTCGCCCCCTCTCCGCTTCGGACAGCAATAGCAATAGCAACATAGCCTCGCCGCTCGGCGACTCGGCCAGTACATAGTGACAGCCCATCGCCGACGGCCAACAGGAGTCGGAGATCGTACAGGAAGCGGAAGTGGAAGCGGAATCGAATGCAGAGCCGGAGGAGGAACGGGATCTGTTTGCATTATGTGAGTAATATTTTCTATATACTTATATAATTAATTAAATAGTTAAGGGGTTAAGAAAACCACTTTAAGTTTGTATTTATAATCTCTTAAGTGAGACATTAAATTGCTCAATGCCAATGAATCATTTATGTTCTAAGGTTTAATTTAAAATATTTATTTTATTTTTCCAAAAAATCAAAATCTCTCCTTCTCAAAATCTTTCCTTATTCGCTTATTCCTTATTTGACTTATTTAAATCGAATCAATTGAAGTAACTCTCGCAGAAAGCAACAAAAGCATTCAATTATATACTTTTTTGGAAAGTTTTTGATTGATTGTCGGCCCAGCTGCTGCCTCGCCAGTCTCAATATGAATGCGAATCGTCATTGAGCCAGTTGGGTTGGGTTGCGAGTTGTTATTAAATTGTCACCTGTCACACCTGCCGCCAATTTCCCTTTAAGATTTTCTCCTACCTTTTTTCCCCTGTTAATCAAGTGAGAAGTTGAGTTCTGTGCGTTGCCAGGGCTACCTTTTTCGGGACTGGACAAATGTTGCCACATCAGTAAGCCGCCCGAGGCCCATTTCCTGGCGCCATTTGGGGTTAGCATGAGATTTCGTTTTTAATTGTTGCCCCTGGTAACGCCCAAAAGTCATTTTAAAAAGGTTCCGCCCTTGGCTGGGGTTGGAATCAGAAAATAAATGTGTGCACGGCCATTGTCGAATTGATGACCGCTTCACATCCTTTTGAAGTAGTTCATTGCTCATACGCCCCGTGTGGCCAGCACAATAGCCGTTGTCTGGGCCCGAGTACTCGTTCTATAAATATAGCTATATGCGTATAGGTTTAGGGTTGACCGCAGTCTTTTCGTGTGGCTAACTTGCTGTCAACCCTTGGGCTTTTATATGTGCCACTTGTTGTCTTACCCCATAATTTAATTACATTTTCGGGTTGAAGTTATTCTAAGCGTGCCATCGATTAGCCACATCTCAAGTCAATGCTTTAAATTTAAGCTTGTATATATTGTAGGGGATTCTGGGAAATTGTAGGGCAACTTAGTAAAAAACTTGGACTATGACTTGACTTTCCTCCTTGCTTAATTCATTAAAATTTTAAATTAAACAAAGATGAAATTGTGTGTCGTTTGGCACATGCTAATAACTTGTAATAACCGACACCTAAAGCTCAGAAAGTTTGAGGGGAAAGTGTTTGTCAGAACACAACCCGAGGGCGAGGGCGAAGGAGAGGACGAAAATTAACCAAAAACCAAGTTGGGTCCGGACATTGGGGGCCTTCTTGAAGCCTAAATTATTCATGCGTAGATATAAATACAAAACTTTGACAAGAGCGGTACTGGGGGCACCAAGGATAAACTGCAAATTACCACTAATCTCCCGGGGTCCCAGCCCCCAAATGTTTTGTCATGTTAGCCTCATAAATAGTAATTTTCTTAATTGACTCTCGCCATTCGCATTCATAATTTACAATGTTCCCGACTAGCTAGCCGGCTGACTAGCTTTTGTTTAAAAAATCATTATTTAGCAATTGTTTTAGCCAGCATAAATTATAAGGGTCAAGTAGGTCGATGATTTATGCATGCCGCGATAGCGAAAAGTTCCTTTCCTCAAAACTAGTCGCCAGCTGGAGGGTGGTGTGGCAGGTGGGAGGTGGGTGGTGATGCAGGTGTACGAGGTGTATCAGGTCGTAGTCTGGGAAGCGAGCAGCTGGCGGCGGAATAATAAAAGCTCGGCCAGCAATTATAAAAATGTTTGGTTCATGTGCAAAAGCCGACAGGGAAATTCTTTCCATATTATATATGGTATGAGCACATACGCCGCACAAAATATGTGTTCTTGTGTATATTTATGCATGGTTCCACCGAACAATTTATAATTATTCAAGAGAAAAGGGTTAAGATGTTAATGGTAAAATGTTCATTATAAAAAAGGAATCATTTTCTTTGGTTGGATACAATTTAATAACCTTTGCACACGGAAACTCGAAGCTTGCAGGTATATTTATTGACTAACATTCACTCAAGATTAAATCAATTGTTAAATAATTATGTAAAGGTATAAAGAGTAGAAAGAAAAGCATAAGAAAATTCGAAGCTTACAGATACTCAAGTTTAAATAAATTGTTAAATGATTATGAAAAGGTATAAAAAATATATTTAGAAACCTTCTATATATTTTCTAGATACTCGCTCTTCTCTGTGCCCGCTCATATTTGTGTAGATAGTCGTTTGTTGCTGTTTGCCCGTTTAATTAATTGGCTATTAAAAGTGTTGAAAATTGAAAACAAAATTTAACGCCACTGCAGCAGCAACAACAGCATAAAAATAGCCTTCCCTGACCTCACCGGATCTCGGATCCGTGTGTGTGTGTGTGTAAATAAAACAAAATTGCTGCACAAGCAAATTGATCGAATTAAATGAGTAATAAGAAATTGCGTGTAAACGCCGCAATTAAAACACAATACACATGTCCGACCCATCGACCTTTAAAGCCCTACATTAAGTATGTTAGTTTATATTTCATACCAAACTGCTAAAAAAGAGGGAAAGTACATTTCGCTGAGTCAATACCGGGGCAATAATTCTCCCACAATAAGCGAATTAAATGCTGCACAGAAAAACCACGTAGAGTCCACACACGGATTCATTGTGTGCGCATATGTTTACCTACGGCGGTCAAAATATTTACGCAAACGAAATATAATAAGCATAACAAACAACATTTTATAATGGGTATTAAGACTTAGTGTTGCTCGTTATTACCTGACTATACACACAGCCCTTTATGGTATTTAATCTTTGCTATTTATGCAAAGAATGTTGAGTGGTGGGAATTATAAATTTCTAAAACTAAAAGCTACGGGAAAATATTACGAATTCCTATCCAAACATTTTAAATTCATGGCGTAGTTTTATTCACCAGTTTTGGTTAATATTTTGGGAAACGTGTATAAAATTATAATATATGTAATTAGTTCTATAACAATGTTATAACTTTATATAAATACGAAAATTGAAATTTAAATTGAGTTTTTTTAAAGTTTGTTATTTTATATTGCATTAAGTCTTCCTACATTATTTTGTATAATCTAGTTAACCACTTCACGGATTAATTTTAAGAGTTTATAAGCCCTAGAATTTGGTTTTTCATAATATACCTAGTCAGATAATCAAGCTGAATAAATTCATTAAACTTTCTGCTGCGTTCCTCTTTTAGCTTTCATGCCGTCATGCATGGCGTATACGCAACGCGATGCTGTCATGGAAATGGCAAATTCTCGTGAAAAGCCGCCCCTTTAATAACATTTTAATTAACCCAACAGGCGTCATGGCCCAGAATTTCGCAAATCAGAAATTGTTTACAGTTGGCAGCTTAGCAAGGGACTGCAGCAGGAGCTTGATTCGCAGGCGTTGCATTTTAAATCAAATTAATGTAAACAATGGCAGGGATGTCAGGTGGTTGGACAGTCTGCCAGTTGGCTGCTTCACCGATAATAATAATAATAATGGGGCCAAGCCGACCGACCGACTGACAGGGGAAGGGGGCGGGGACGCTGAGGATTTGTTTGTGGCGCTCCAATTTTACAAATGTAAATATGGAATGGCAACAACATAATGCCACAGTCGAACATGTGGAGGCGATTAATGCCGAAGTTTCAGACTTAATCGCTGGGCATTTGCATTTTGCATTTTCGCTTCCAATTTGCTGATTGCTATGCCACGAAAAGCCCTTTTCAAAGTTATTTCCCAAGGAATTTGTAATGCATTAAATTGTTTCATTTAAAGTCGAAGAGATTTCTCGAGTTATTCGAGCAATTCAGGGGATTATTGAATGAAAACATGTGTTGCTGCAACGAGAAATTCTCTGCATTCACGAGTTGAATAGCTACAACAAGAGTTAGCAAATTGTTTCACTAACACTTTAAAGAAAATATAAACCAATGGTTAAAGTGCTTTGTTATTATGATTGATGGTTTAGGAATAATAATAAGGAAAAATAATAATTTTTCAAAGCTAGTATCCTTTTTCTTTGGCTCTCCCATCTCATTTCTTGGGACATTAATATGAAATCTAAATGAAACCTAGAGAAACCCAGAGAGACTGTGTTGCACTTCCTGCATTTAGCATTTTTTCATTAAAATGGCTCAGGACCTGATTGCTAGTCGGTCCTTCGGGGATATTTGTGCATGTGCTAGTACAACAGACTGCAAAAATAATTACGGCAGAACAAAAAACTCATTAAAACGCACTGCACATGCCGCAAACATCGCCATCAGCGAGTGTGTGTGTGGGTGGGTGAGCTTTCTAAATTTCCGCCACCACGCCACACCTCCCTCAGCCATTTCCGCTTCCTTCGCCCAGGAGTGTCGGCCATGCAGGGAAATCTATCAACGTCTGTGCCTGGAAGGCTTCCCCGCTTTCTATTGGAATGCTTTCTTATGTGCACAGAAAAAAATAGTCCTTTTATATAAAAAAAATTAAACTAGACAACAAATTACACAGTTCAACAAGATAAACTATTTTTACAAGGATTATTTCCCTCTTATCGATGGCTAGTAATTAATATCTTTCTACCTACAATAATATGTTTTTTCTCCGTGTACTCCTATGTAAGCACGTAAAGCGAAGCCCGGCACAAAAAACATTTATTTAATGCAACAATTGTGTAGATGAGGCAGCTGCCGGATCCGGGGGAGTGAGCTGGCAAAACAATAATGGGGCGAGAGCATAATACAGATAGCAGCAAGGAAGCCGGGGCTCAGAGTCCTCCTTTGGTTCTTTGTAATTTTCTGTGCATGAACTTAAGCGTACATGCTGCAGCAGAAACAACAACAAGAAAAGCATATACAACAACATGGGGAACAACAAGTCGATGGCTTTATCTCGGTATATTGACAACACGCTCATCATCATACTTATCCCAGTAACCGTGCTGAGTGCACTCCTCAATGCGTCGAGCTTGATCTTGGCTTTGGTTTCTTTTCGTATCCAAATACCCATTACTTGGGCGGATATCTGGGTATATAAGCTTAACTTAATGCTTATTAATTGAATATTTAAGGTTTAAAAATTTGGAGGGTTCCTGAAATGTCTTTTAAGAAATAAATAATCAATTTAGGGGCACTAAAGTAGTAGGTTCTTTCCATCTCGGTGCATATTTATATCAAACTTTTTAAGTATCTTTTATAAGACCTCTGAGTTTTGGTCCTTCGAGCCGGATAGAAGTAAGTCTTATTAAGAAGAAGTCTAACACTTCTTTTATCGAAATTCCTTATGACTTAAGGGGTCCAAAGTTGGATTGTTTAGCTTATAATTTTACCGTTTTCTTATTATTAAATATTGTAGGTTGTGATTTGACGTTATGTTCTCTCCCCTGAAGACCCCTATATACGCTTCAATTAAACGATAATAAAGACAAGAAACAAAAATATGCCTGACATTGCAAAAAATAAGTCGACTTTCTTTTATTTGCATGTTCTTGTGTTGTCTTAAAATGATTTTCTTTCTCTTTGCCGGAGAACGGCACTCGAGTGAAGTGCATAAATTTTGTATCGAGTGCTCGTCGCTCCCGAGATATTTATCCGGCTTGTCGCTTACGGCCGTTAATCTGCCGGGGCCTACTTATTAAGCCCGTAAACAGGGGACGGGAGACGGGACGGGGGATATGGCAGCGCTTTAAAAATACATAAAAATTAACTGCTGACGCAATTGCCAAGGGAAACCCGTGGAGAACGAGAGAAGTGGGTAAGCAGGAAGTTGGCGGTGGATGAGCTCCAACAGCCGGTACTCTCTGACGCATTCACTGCTCATAATTCCCATAATTGACAATGCCACTAGGCCGCCACCCTTAATTTCAAGACCCTTTCCCCCATTTTCCGGGGCGCGCTGTCGTAAAATTTGTAGCGGGCTCAACGCGGAGCTTATAAATATTTGACGATTTTCGTTCGCCGACTCGTCAACTGATTTACTTAACTTACTTAAATACAAATTATCCAGTGTACTGGCCATCGGCCACTGACCACGCCCAGGCATACCCCCTTGTTGGCCCGTAATAAATATGGTAAATAAATTGCGAATTCAATGGCCCTGGTCCGGGATCGGAGTCCTTATTGATTTTTCTCTGACTTTGTCCCGGGCTTTTGTGAAAAGCAAGGGGAAACATATGTTTTCATATTTAATTATACCCATTCCACAGCCAGTGTATGAAAGCGCACGTGTGTGTCTTCGGGAGAGCGTACAAGTGTGAGTGTAAGTGCGGGGTCGGTGCCACTGAGTGTAAGTGTTTTATGAGCGCTTTGAGTGCGTCTTTTTGTGTTATGGTTATGGCGGCAGGTAGCAAGTGTCGATGGCAGCTCCTTGCCTTCCCAGATTAAATTGGAACAAAGTGGAGGGAAAATATTTGAGGCATTATGGCGATTTCAAAGTGACCACAAAATGTCATGATAGTTGGTTTCCATGAAAGCAATATGGGGGTTATTTCGTTAGAGTAATTTATAACATATCATATATTGATAACTAATTGAAAATTATAATTTTAGGGAAAGAATAAACTTATGCTGACACCCAAAGAAATATCACATGCTATTTTCAACTAATTTCGGTCATTACCTTTTTGCCTATCTGATATCTGACGGTGTAATTAGTCTCGTCATCATGCCAAATGTGAGCCAAGTGCAAAATTGCGTGGATTTGTTCTTGGCCAGACTCTTAATTGCAGTGCAAACGGACCGCGAAAACGGTGCCCTCGGCTGTTTTTACACACACACGCTCACCTGCGCTCACCTGTGCTCACTTGTTCAGTCGCTCACCTGCTGCAGCCCCACGAAGCCCGCCTCCTTTAAGCCCCACTTCGAGTTGTTTGTGCTGCATGCGAGGCCAAAATGTTGGCAGCCACTGCGGCTGCCAGATAGGCCGTGAGCAAACACACACGCGACGTCATCGAGAGCTCATTGTGCATGCAAAGATTACCGCACAAATGTACTGGCAGCCCCGATTTCTCCAGCCCCTGGCAGCCCTCTTCTGCCCCTCTTCCATATCTGTTCTACCCCCAACACCACTCCTTGGTCATAGTTTACACAGCAGTTCAACGTTTACGCACTGCCAGTGGTACTAATGGAGGAGCCACGTCTGATGCTACTGCACTCGAGGAAAAACTTAGGGCATATTCCATAATTATTTAATTATTGCTCTTGCACTTAATGCTTAAAAGCTTTCTTAGGGAGAGAACACAAAATACATTAAAAAGAGATTCTTTTAAAAATATTGCAGACTTTGTGCTTATAACTTAAATAAAATATATATCACTTAAATATCCAACAGCCAAATAACCACGAACTTATTCTTTGAAGATACAAATATAAAAACTAAAATATTAAAGATATATCTCAGGTTCTTTCACAGTGTAAGAATGTTTCTGCTGTTTAAGGTACGACTGTTGATGCTGTATCTCATCTTAGTGTGATTGTTGGTGCAGCTCTCGCTCTAAGCCAACAGCAACATACGAAATGCATGAGCATTTAAATTTAAATGTAGAATTTAGCAAAATGTCACAGACTTAACCCTTTTGGGGTCTCTCTAACAATAAGAAGGTGGCAAAAAAGAAATACTAAGAAGCACAGAAGGAAAGAAAAGAAAGAAAAGAATTTACAACGAAGGCAAACCAGTATCCTTCCTGGCAGCTTAAGATCTTAGGAAAGTGTCAGTCAGGATTGCTGCGATATTGAAAAACATATTGGACAAAGCTTTAAGATATTCATTCGAAATTTCCCAAGGTTACATTTTTTTATTGGCTTTAAAAGAACAGGCGAATCAAATCAAATAACTGGAAAATTTAAAAAGTAGGGAAGTATTAGTAATTTACCTATATAAATAAATTATATATTTTAAAATTTTCAGACCAATACTCGTATTTAAAGCACAAAAATAACTGTAGCTTTCTTCATATTCCTTTTTTGCAATGGGTTAAATTTCATTCGATTTAGTACATGTTGATATTGCCCCTTGTGGGTTTGATGCCTTCCATTTTTATACTCTCCCCACTACTCTCTTTATACCCTTTTTATACCCTTGCAGGGTATTATAGTTTTAGTCAGAAGTTTGCAACGCAGTGAAGGAGGCATTTCCGACCCTATAAAGTATATATATTCTTTATTAGCATCAACAGCCGAATCGATCAAGCCATGTCCGTCCGTCTTTCTTTCTGTCTGACTGTCTGTCTGTTCGTTTCTACGCAAACTAATTCCTCAGATTGTTTCAATCTTCTATTTCGGATTTAATTTTATAAAAATCGCACTACTCTATTCCGTAGAAAAGGCCGATAAATTTCAGTTTTCAACATAACTTCTTCTACTTTGAGATACAAGCATTTTATATTATTCTCGAATTTCAGTTTTAATTTCATACAAATCTGAAGACTATATAATATAGCTGCCATAGGAACGATCGGTAAATGTGGAGGAAATCTACACTTCACATGTAAAAAATTAAAAAAAAATGTAAAACTGCAAATATAATATGAATATGAATGTAATTCATTTTATATTAAATAGGGAAAGATTATAATTGATCCAATTGCTATCTGCAAGGGTATAGAAACTTCGGTGTGCTGAAGTTAGTTAAGTTAGTTTCCTTTCTTGGTATTCATATTTTCCCTTTTTTTGTAATGCTATTTCCCAGTTATTGTTGTTGCTGTCAACGCGAAAATGCTTTCGACATGAAGATGTATGGGAGAGGCAAGTTGATATATGTACATATGTAAGCGATGTAAGCATACAGTGTACCCTTAAGGCATGTATTTTACATACTTATAACTCCAAACAGTCGAGCTTCTGTAAATCAAACATTAAAGCCTTGCTTAGAGCAAACTGTAGCTTTGCCTATTTAAATTTCATAAAAATCTGTATCTCTTTGGTTGATAAAATTAAAAAGAAATTTATTTTGAAATTTATTTTTATTTCTTTTTCCATGCTTGACTGTATGCAGATAGATGCATAAATTACGTATACGCCCTGGCAAGTTCAATCGAA
>VNJS01007885.1:0-22448 GCA_008042575.1 Drosophila watanabei
CACTGATTGCGAGAGTTCAGTCGCAGAGTGGCGCATCTTGAGAAGGTTGCTCCTGCGCTTGAATTCTTCTTTATATGTATGCGTGTTCATGCATTCACGGACACGGGTGCATGTGTGCGATCATTTCATTTTGGCCCAGCAAGAATATTTGGTCTTTTGCTACTTTTCATATTGGGTACCCTAACAATATGGGCATATTCACTGTTGGGTTAATGATAAAAATAAGAATGTTATTTGTTATAATAAATATTTTTTATTGTTTCAGCATACATTTCATATTTGTTTAAAAATTTAAATCAGCAGCAGTGAAATGTTTTGCATATATGCATGTATTCGAATAAATAAAAATCCATCTACTGAGATAAGAAAAGGCAAATTGCAGTCGGTGTCACAACGACTGCACTTATGTGGTTGAGAAATCAAATCAGATGTTATTGTTGTTCTGCGAGCGGATGGTGCCTGCATACCCTACCGACGATTGCTTTTTAGGGGAGCGGGCAGAAAAAAAAACAGCTGTTTGGCTTTGTTTTGTTTACATTTTTTAGGACACTTGTTTTGAAAATTATGTTTAATGATCTTTGGTTGTTTTTTTTTTTTCTTTATGATTCGCAATGTAACTCTTGATTTTCTATCAAATGGCAACCATTTACGCGCGTAAAAATAAATGCATAAAGCGCGCCAATTTTTTAATCAAAACAAACTTAACAAAAACAATAGAATTGGCGCGTATGTTATCAGTCGGCATATTGCTTGGATTGCCTAAAACAACATCTTATAGATATACCAAAGACAAAAGACAATTAAAACTACACTGCGAATCATAAAGAAAAAAAAAAAACATAATTTTCGAAACAAGTGTCCTAAAAAATGTAAACAAAACAAAGCCAAACAGCTGTTTTTTTTTCTGCCCGCTCCCCTAAAAAGCAATCGTCGGTAGGGTATGCAGGCACCATCCGCTCGCAGAACAACAATAACATCTGATTTGATTTCTCAACCACATAAGAGCAGTCGGTGTGACACCGACTGCAATTTGCCCTGTTCTTATCTCAGTAGATGGATTTTTATTTATTCGAATACATGCATATATGCAAAACATTTCACTGCTGCTGATTTAAATTTTTAAACAAATATGAAATGTATGCTGAAACATTAAAAAATATTTATTATAACAAATAACATTCTTATTTTTATCATTAACCCAACAGTGAATATGCTCATATTGTTAGGGTACCCAATATGAAAAGTAGCAAAGGACCAAATATTCTTGCTGGGCCAAAATGAAATGATCGCACACATGCACCCGTGTCCATGAATACATATAAAGAAGAATTCATGCGCAGGACCAACCTTCTCAAGATGCGCCACTCTGCGACTGAACTCTCGCAATCAGTGTGCGAGCATAAGAATGAGAGAGCGAAAAATCCGAACGCACACGAAGCTACGGGGTCCGCCGCTAACAGCCCGAATGCGAGCACACGAAGCCTCGGGGCCTGCCGCGAACAGCCCTAGGGCCTGTCGCTAAGAAATTTTTGTGTCCATTTTCGCTGTATGAAATGGGAAGTCTATATGTTGTATGGTTAGTGGTATAACCCAGAGTTAAAATATATAATATAATTTTAATTATACATATAGTTTAAAACAAGGTATTTTTAACTTTTACTAGAAATACCTGTACAAATTATATTTACAGCCAAAAGCTTATCCACGATAGAAATTGTTTGATGAGACTTTCGTCGTTGGTGGTAGTGTTCAAGTACTTGAGCAAATAACGACTGTTTAGGTAAAGTAAAAATTTAAATATTAAAAATAAATCATCGAAAGAACTCTTAAAAACAATGTAAAACACGTTGATGAAGCGGCCACTATTGACACAACATGTTCATATTATTCGCCCGAGACTCTGGGGAAAAATTCCAGCTAAAAACTTAAGATTTTCGGACACTGGCCAAAAAGAGTAATATGGAAGAAAGTTGTTCATTTGGGTTTATTTCGTCCCCCATAACGGTGTCCTGCCGTTGAATTGCGGGATCAACAAATTTTGTTAGATATTCGTAGATTTTGATGTCGATTCTTAGGAAATTCTTAAGGTCAAAAGGAAATGTTTCTTTAAGCTCCTTTAAAAAGTTTGGATGTTTTAATGTTGGGCGCTTGGCATTCAAATCCTTAGACGCTTGCTCTTTTTCTTATGCGTTTACAGTTTTAGACGTACAGTCGTGGAAAAAATAATAGAAACAACATTCTCTTCTGTAACTTGAAACCGATTGCTAATTATTAACGATAGTTGTTGGCTTAAAACCAAAAATAAATTGATAACCGATAGTTTAACTTTAATTAGAATTATTTTTTGAGTCGCTTTCGCCTTTACTTTTTATGATATCTTGTATCTTTTAAAGGCACTTCGTGTCTCAGCTGGAAAAAATAATAGAAACGTGAGCAAGTTGCGTCACCATTTTTACCTACCTACCTACCTTACTGTAGCTTATGGCATATACTTTAGGAACTTAAAAAAGTTTTGTAGAAATTAATTGCGAAAAAAAGTTGAGTTAGGAATCTTAAGCTGCCATAGTGTCGGATCAACAGGACTTCGATTTTAGACAGATTACGTATAATCGGACAGACGGACATGGCTAGATCGACTGGGTTGTTGATGCTGATCAGCAATATATATACTTTATAGGTTCGGAAATGCTTCCTTTACTGTGTTGCAAACTTCTAACTGAAATTATAATACCCTGCAAGAGTATTCTCCATATTACCAAAATTGGAGTTTATGCCAAAAAAAAAAATTTTTACCCATAGTGCAACATTCCGAATCAAATTAGATAAATTATTTGTTATTTCGGCACACCGCAGTTCGAATACCCCTACAGGTTGCAATTGGATCAATAGATTTTAGCTAAATAACCTAAATTGGGTTGGCCAAAAGAGTAAGCACACCAATTATTCTAAGCCTAGGACTCAAAACGTATTTAATATTTTGCACTTTTTTATTCCTATTAGTGTATTTATTCCAGTATTCGGTATTCGCGATTCTTTTTTGGCATACTAGCAATAAGTTTACGGTAAGTCTCTATAAAAATCTTATAAAATGTATCTTTCAACATCTCTCTTCATCGCTCAAAAGAATATTATTCCACTTTTTTTTACCCTTCCGGTACAGAGCATGCCAAATTTTGCCAGATGCAGAATTTTTTTTTCTCGATGTATGGATCCTTTCGGGTTTTACAGTCTTCTTGCAGTCTACGACGAATCGTTCGAAAATAAATTCATTGTCAATTTCGATGGAAATGGCATTGGATGTCATGAGCGGGTCCTTTTTGGAAAGATATACGATTGAAATGTGCGTTGCTTTAGAACAGACCGTTATCTTTTGGGAGGCGCCAGCAAGCCGTCCTCGCGTCGTCGGTACTAGCGCTCAGCGATCCGTGACGATTTACAAAAACAATGACACTGAAATTCGGCGCAAGTAGCGGGGCACATTGCCGGGATCTCGAGTTTGGAACAACAATTGCATGCATTTGGGCCTCGCACATTAAACTCGCGACGGTGCTGGTTGTTGTTTTTATTTTTTGTGTGGCCGAGCTGCTACTCAGACCGTTAGATCTTGTGCTCATCGCTGCTTTAGAAGATCATTTCTTTTTCTATTTTTTTCTATCCCCTTTTGATTTTTAAGTATTCGTCACAAGTCACAGTGAGCCTATAAGGGTTTTTGCGCTTTCGCAAAGACTTTTCCCTACTTTATGCAGAATTATAGCCAGCTTCCTATCTTTAGCAGTGCAATACGGTTTACAAAGTTTTTTCTTTACTAATTTACTTAAATATACTAGAAGATAATAATAAGAACCGACAAAATTTTGCTCAAGCAGTGATCTAAACCTGCTAAATTTATTTTAATCAGTATACTTATTATTTTTTCCAACGCAAATACAGGTTTTTTTATAAAACCGGTCGCAGTGTTTAAATTTTAAATGACAAATTCATGTTTTATATATGTTTACTATTTAAGATAAGTCCAAAAATAAAAGAAATTCATCTTTTTCAGGTTAAGTAACCTCTAATTTGACGGAAGCAGGTCATGTCAGTTGCAACGCTACTGCCACAACAACGAGCAAGGAAAGTTAAGCCGCTCGGGTGCCATAATCGACACAAACTCGGACCTGGAGAGTGTGCAGCTTTCTAAAGGGCTCCCCGCGCAGGGACGGGTCAAAGCGTGTAAGCGTTGGTATATAGGCTCATGCGCAGTACAAGGCTGCTCTCCGCCGCGTAAATATTCTCTCAGCCCATTAAGAAACATCCAGAAAAGTCTGGCTTATATTGGCCTTTGGTCATGAGGGCCGTCCGAATGAACCTATCCTAATCGTCATTCAGTTTATATAAAAAAGTTTTACGATGTATACTTTTTTCTGTGGCAGTGTAAATGGAAAGAACAACCGCGGCCAAAAAATTAAAAGTTGTTTAAAATAATTTGTTTTCAATATAATAACTTTAGGTAGTGTTCCAAATTTGAAAGCTTTTTAGCATTTTCAGCGTAATCGCGATTTTTAATTATTTGATGAAAACACTTTAAAAAAAGCATGTTTTGTTTTGATAAAAACATCTTAAACAGAGGCATTATGCTTTAACTTTTGTTTTCTAACATTACTAGAAGAATGAGAAGAGTCGAAATAAGACTGATATATGCTCTTATAATTTACTTAAATAGTAAAAAAACAACACGCAAAGTATGAAGATAAAACATGTCGCATGCGAAACCGATAAACACATTTTTTTAAAAAAATATTAATTAAGACAATATTATGCATAATACATTAAAATTAATTGCACTAAAATCTTTTATCACGTTTCACTGAAATCAGGGCTTAAATTGGTTATTGTCGCGCCCTTACATTTTGGTAATTATTTTAAAAACGAACAATTATCCATAATTCATCTTAGCACTAATTATAGTTCTAACCAAGAGCTATACGTTTCATATTTTTATACCCCTGCAGGGTGTTATCAGGCCTGTTCTAGTTTCCACTTCCGCAAAATTTATTCGGATTCGGATTTCCCAGACCTGTTCTAATTTCCACTTCCGAAAAATCCCCACTGATTCGTATTTCATTCTGCTAAGTCTCTGTTAACTTCCGAGCGAAATCGCTCAGAAACTTTCCGACTGCGATTGGCCCAGCGTATTCAGATCCGCAAAATCAGAAATTAATTATTTTAAAGTACAATGCAACTATGTAAATTGCAATTGAAAATGTAATTTAATTCTTTGATGCTTTAGGAACATTACTGCATAACTGAATTAGCTAATGGTAGCATACATGATTTATAAATAATTATTTTGTGGTTGCACCTCAGAATCGGTTCGACCCTAACCTTCCGCAATGTTGCAAATCCGACGCCCGTGTTCTAGTTTCAGAGCTGAAAAGGGGGGACATTGTTAGTGTTGTCAGCGTACCAAAATAATCAGATGCCTTATATGCCTTATATTCATTTTAAACAATTGTCATTTTATTTGTTCTTTTATTCTAAGAACTATTATAAATGCTCGCTAACAATATTTTGTTTGCTAAAAACACTACTTACATTTTTGTACAAGCCGTGCGCGATGTGAAGGGAAATGTTTCCTCGACTTAGGCAACTCTTTTCTGAGTTGAATTTTGCAGCACTATCTAAGAGAAATTTCGCACCACTGCCACCAATTAGCTGATCGGCATATGCAAGTTAAATTTAAACAATGTAAGTATAAATACGTTAAATATACTAGCATTGTTTTATAAGTGTTGGCTGTTACATCGAACACTTAATACCTGTCGTCTCCTTAATTCATTTACTGCTAAGAAATGCAAAAACATTTTTGTTAAATATTAAGGTAAAAATCTTTAAATCAGGGCGGGCAAATCATCTGACATCTGCATGAGTTTTCCAATACTTCATGCCGATAATTTTTAGTACTGCCCCCAAAAACAGATGATTGCAATTTCGAATAATAAAAATTTACTTTTTACGGCCAAGAATGCTTGTACCTTTGATTTTCTGCATTCAATTTGTACCCCATTAACGTTCTTAGGTTGGAAACTAGAGCAGGCCAAAATTTGATCAGCCCCTAATTAGCAAAACTGTGAAAAAATAAACGCAGTGGCCAGCTGATTTTTTTTTTTTTTTTTGGGAACAAAAGGGACCAAAGGGAAATTTCATAAAAAAAATTATTCAATCAACAAGGGCAAGTCGCTTATGTTAAAGGGAAATCCGAAAATGTTATTAAATCCACTTCCGAGTGGAAACTAAAAAAGGCCTGTAAATTTTCAGTCAGAAGTTTGCAACGAAGTGAAGGAATCATCCCCGACCCTGTAATATATATATATTCTTGATCAGCATCAACAGCCGAGTCGATCCAGCCATGTCCGTCTGTCCGTTCGTTTCTACGCAAACTAGTCCCTCAGCATTTAAGCTATCTAAATGAAACTTTGCAGATAGTCTTCTATATACTCTCACTCGTGCGTAAGTCGGAACGGACGACTATATCATATAGCTGTAGAAAAAATATGATAACTTCACTGATTTTTAACATATCTTAATTAACTTTCGGTTATAAGCTTTGCATATTGTTTCAGATTTTTAGATTTAATTTAATACAAATCGGACTACTATATTATATAGTTGCCATAGGAACGGTGGGGACATTTTTAGAAAAAAAGATTATAACTTTGTCAGTTTGAGGTACATGTATTCAACATTATTTCAGAATTTTGTTTTAAAGAATTTGAAAGTAATTCATATTAAATAAAATAGGGTTAGATTATATTTAATGCAATTGAAATCTGCATCGGTATACAAACTTCGGCGTGCCGAAGTTAGCTTCCTTTCTTCTTTGAATTTAAAATAAAGTCATGGCTCAAGTTTATTTATTTCAATTTGAATGCGTACAAATGTCGATCTTACATTTTTTAAATTTGCAGTTTTATATCTACAGTGAAAAAAAGTTCAACCCTTCTGGTCCTTTTTCATGACTTTTGGTTTTGTTCTTCTTTTAAGGTTTTCTTTTAGTTTTTTTGTTTTGAATGAAGCTTAAGAACTCCCATTTTTAGAATTGTTAGTCTTGTTATCAGCTATATGATTTAGTAGTCAGATTTTCACATTTAAAACGAAATTTTTAAATAATGTAAAAAGCTTATATCCTAGGTAGGATGGCAATATGTTATAAAATTGTGAAATTATATTTTTATCGAAAAAATGTCTGATTGTTCCTATGACACATATATGGAGGTCATTATGCTGAAGGTGAAGAAGAAGATTTTACGTCATTATTCTTAAACGAAACTATTGAATATACACTGCCGCTCAACTGAATATGTTCATGATATCATAGGTAGCAATTTATCTATAATTCCTAAAACAGTTTTCCGATTTACAAAATTTTTTTTTATTTGATACTTAAGGAAGTTTTTTTCGAAAACATATTATATATTCCATAATTATTTTTTCTTCTGAAAGGTTCATCTGAATAGGTTCAACCTAACAAATTGAAAATGATGTAAAGTAACATAATATATACTTAATGACATTTTCAATAAGTTTAATAACGAGTGAATCGGTGTTGGATATAACTTCAAATACACGAACAGGACGCGAGCTACACAAATGTTGCAGTATTTTTCTGAAATTGTTATCCAGGCCGTTTTAATTGCCGCAACTAAAGTTGCTTTGCTATCAAATTGCCTGCCTCTTTCATATACCTTCGGGGATAGCAGCCCCCATACGATTTCCATTATTTTAAGGTCAGGTGAATATGTGGACCATTCGAGCAAGTACACATTTTGAGCCCTTAATCCACTTTTTCACCACCCTAGCTGTATGAATTGGAGCGTTATCCTGCCGGTAAGTCCTTTTAATAACGTGACAAATATTGGAATAATGAGAAAACGCAGTCTGTATGATGGATTTGTAGGTTTCCGCATTCATTTTGGGTGAAATAAATTCAAGGTCGGCAGTGCCAATGACTAATACCAAGCCCGACTCCATTACGCCTTCTTCACAACTATGGCGACGGCCCAGAAAATACTCTTCTTTTCTAAGATCGTGATAATTATAATTGTATGCATCAGGACCGTCCAAACTAAATTTGTTTTCATCTGAAAAAACCATCTTCGGCCAATCGCTCGTCCGGCTTATGTGAGTGGGCGCAAAGAGCAGTCGTAAAGCTTTACGTACATCATTTAAAGGTGGTTTTTATTTAAGTTACATTCGTTTTAGACGCTTAGCCGACAAAATAACTCGTTTAAGAGTAGACACACTGGCTGTAACACCGAAAATTTTGTTAATTTTTGTGTGCTGAGCGATACGAATTGGACGCAGTTCTCACAATATGCCTCTCATCTGCCGCAGATGTGGCGTTTTTGACTCCGCCTTTAATGTTTTTCCCGTGTTCTGCTTTGATCCTTAAAATTACACACATCAATTTGGCTTAGTCCAATTTTTTTAACGAGTTTTCGATGGCTAAGACCACTTTCATGGTAGGCTTCGATTTGGTCTCTTTCATGTTCAAATAATTGTTCTCCGCGTTCCATTTTTTATTAAATTTAAAGAAAAAATATGAAATTGAAAATTTGCATCAAAAATGTCTCGCTACACCGTCAAATTCAATCGTAAACTAAAAATCTTTCAGCTGAACCTATTCAGTTGAACCAAAAAAATTGCACAGAAATAAGCGAAAAAATAGCAAAACAGAATATGCAAAGTAACGGTAGTAAACGGTTATTTACAAGCGCATACTGTTTGCCACAAACATAAATGTGAAATGTGTTTTAAAAAACATGCCTACACTTAATATGTGATTCGAAAATCGTTAAAATGCAACCGTATTTATGTGAACATATTCAGTTGATCGGCAGTGTAGCTAAGTACAGGGTATAAAATATTCAAGTAAATAAATTAAATAGTAGTCATTGCACAAAAACATTTTATGTAAAAACTAAAATCTAAAAAATAAGGGGATTTCCTATGCGACCGAATGACTGAAAATATCGGTTCTCATACAAGCAGCTTATGCAATACTTTCAGTCATTTAGCAACTAGAAGAGGCCGAAAATATCGACTGAATTAGTGAAAAGCCTGTATAGCAAACAAATAGCTTCCCGCAGGCCATGGACACAGCTTTGTTCTACAGCCTGCCCATGTACTTTAAAACACAGATCTTCCAGGGCCCAGATGTGCAATGTCCGGGTGGCGGAGTATCTGGTGCTGACGCTGCACTATGGGGCGAACGTTCACTTTTTGTAGCCTTAATTAATAAATTCAAAACGTAGCAATATTTTTAAGTTCTGTTTTTTGAATCAAGTTTATTATAACCAAGAGGATATATTTTAAGGAAAACGGGCGTGGTCCCAAACATTTTTAAAGGATTAACGTTTTTTTTTTTCAGTATAAAAAAAAAACTAAGTGGTGGAGCCGAATTTCCTTTGACAAAATAAAAATTAAATATTAAGTCTTTAAAGCACTTTATTTCGATTATTTAAATTTTGACGGCATTTGAAGATTGGAGAATAATTTAGCGATTTAACAGTGCTCGCTGCTTGTTCCAGTAACAGCTGACTTCGCAGCGGATATCTTAACAGAGCGCGTTACAGTTAAACTTTTATGTTCGTAACATTGCAGATTGACGTTATTTGAATAAATTCCGTTGGATTAACTTATTTTAACGACTTAAAAAAAAGAAATAAAGCTATCTTCGGCACGCCGAAGTTTGAATACAGATTACAATTGTATCAATTATATAATATAAATTACTTTCTTATTTATTTTTTTACATGGAAAGTAAAGTGTCATTTTCCTCCACATTTACCTATCGTTCCTATGGCAGCTATATGATAAAGATGTCCGATTTTCATGAAATTAAAAACGAAACTGTGAAATAATATGGCTTTCTTGTATTTCAATGTAGAACTTATGTTGAAAATTGACAAAGTTATACATTTTTTTTTTCTAAAAATCTCCCAACCGTTCCAATGGCAGCTATATGATTTAGTAGTCCGATTTTTATACCCTTGCATGGTATTATAATTTAAGTCAGAAGTTTGCAACGCAGTGAAGGAGTCATCTCCGACCCTATAAAGTATATATTTTTGATCAGCATCAACAGCAGAGTCGAAGCTGACTCCTTCACTGCGTTGCAAACTTCTAACTAAAATTATAATACCTTGCAAGGGTATAATGACCGGTACTGGGCGACAAGTGCCAGCAGTTTGCCTTCAAGGACTACGTGAAATCACACCCCGCTTTTGCCCGGACCCAGCTACCAGATCATAGTGCCATCATCGGAGATCTCCGCAACGGCACCATGGGCTTCTGCTTTGATTATAATCTTAAATTTGTTCCCCCTGTTAAACCTTCCCTTAAGCAATCCAAAGCATTGTTCTTGTTCTTTATCGGAATTTTCCTGGATTTTTTACACTATGACATTGAAAACTTTAAAAGCTGTTAAACAATTCAGTCGTCGACTTTTTTCGGTCGTTCCCTATCCGTCTGTGAACAGTCAGTCATTCAGTCGTATAATTAATCCCCTAAATAGTAATAATAATAATAAAAATGATCAATTACCTGTATCGTTTGTATTCGAAACTTCAAAGTGGGATCCTCTCCCATAAGGTTCAGATATAATACTGGTATATACTTCGCAATTTTTTAAAGAATTCGGTGATAATTTTGGAGCAATTGATGTCGATTGAGCTGCCCCTCCTAAAAGACCTTTCATTTCCATTTGCATTTTGTGATAGGCTAAAGCTTCCAGCTGCTGTTCCAATATAGCTGGATTATCCAATGTCGTCTTTGCATTCAGTAAAGTGTTTTCATCACGATTGAATTCGAAAGAACGCAACTGATGTTTTCGGAAAATTGAAGGATTCTCCATTCCCAGAAGAGGCTGGGAATAGAGGGGCTCGCGTGAACAAGTCACTTGCTTACTGGAAGGAACCTTCAACATATATTATTATTTATTATAATTATTCATTAACTTTATAACGCTTAGCATAATATGCGGGATTTTCCCAAGAAAAATTTTAAACAATACAACAAAAGGTTCACATACTTGCGGCATATCAGTTCGTTTTTTGTGTGGCTTTGGTGGTATGGATGGTGCCGTTTTCCTATTTGTAACTTCATATTTCTGTTGTTGGATATTGTCAACTAATTCGGCAACTTTGCCATGTTTAATAGCAATAACAGTATCTGAAGAACGGTTTGGTGGCTGCTTATGATGATCCAAGGAATCCATTGATATATTTATAAAATATCCATTTATAGGTATTGATTACTTCTTACAAAGATATAGCTTCTTTTTATAAAGATATTTAAAAAAAATTTTATTAATCGACCAATTCGCATTTAAGTTATTATTTTTATTTTTGGCAAAAAAAATTGTTCGGTATCACTTAAATACTAATATATGAACCAAATTTTTTTTTGTTTTGCTTTCTTTTCAATAGTATCGAAATCCATTTTGATTCATTGATGTATTGGCGATTGAAAAATTAATGTCACGTTTCTACTACGTTACATTTATATCTGTATACGGTCCTCACTACCAATGTTGCAAGTCATAGATTAAAAATAAAAAAACTGTATATCAAGGTGAAGAATTATAAAAAAGTATTAAAACCCAAAAGGATGTGCTTTAAAACATATATTACGGGTTTCCTTGGAATGAAGAAATATTCGCAAATGGTCACAAGTTGCTCCTTATTAGTGGCAAAATCCATCAAATTCGGATGGAGAACCACATGAGAATTTCAGAAAGGTAAAACCAGACCATCCATCCATTAAACGTAACTTTTCTTGCCTACGATTAGGCCAAAGCGGCTCCATTCAACCTGAACCACCTTGCTGCATAGCAATCTCTTTGTCCATGGAAATCTTACACTTTTTCGCATTTTTAATTTTTTTGTTTATGATCATCTTACACTATTTTTTTTTTGATTATGAGTATTATAATTTGGCATTCCTTTTTTAGACTTCCACGCCGACCGGTTCGAATAATCTTGGGTCTTCCTTGAGGTGTGTATTCCTTATTGAAATATTTCACAGCCTCATCTACTTCAAGAACCTCCTTATTTTCTCGTTCTTAATAGACATCAATATTTTCTCGATTCTTAAATACTCAACAAACAAGTACTTAATTCATTTCGGTGCGATTTTTTGTGTCCAAGCAAATTACCTTTCACTTTTTCTTCAGTTATTTTTTTTCGTCCACAAGACCAAAACCTCTTTAAGAAACAAATATGCGGCATAGCGACATAAGTTTGACGACATATCTCCGCCCGGTACATTTTTTGGGCGGACTTATGTCGCTTTTTTCTGGCGGAGCTATGTCGTTTTTATATATATGCATATACTTTGATTTATCGTCTTTAAATGTTACGAAATATGGAAACCCTCCGATTTAAGCTGTAAAAGGTCTTTCCACAGAGATGCATCAAAAAGAATTATTATCATATGTAAATTATCACTTAAAAATATCGATAAATTTAATACATTTTTTGATGGTTTAACTTATGTTGCCGCCAAAATTTAAATCTCAATTTGATGATCCCATTGACAGATGGTTCGGAGTGAGCGCGGAATCGTCCTCGGAGTCTAGACTGACAGAGGTTAACGGAAGTGAACTAACGGTGAATTGTGCCTTCATTAGAGCACATCTCAGGCTTTCGTCGTTGAATGAATAGTTCGGGCTGATGTGTTTAAGGACTGTCTTGGTAGTGCGGACCAATCTTTCCCAACCTCCGTCCATCTGGATTAACTCCTCTCGCACTGCCTTAAAATTGGTGCCATTATCAGAATAAATTTCTCACACAGGAGTTTGTATCGAGACTGTGGGCCATCTCGAAGTGAACTGCACGAATGGTCAAGCAGATTAGCAGCGCAACCAATATCTTTTCTTTGCGTCTTGGATTTTATGTCAATTAAGTCGGTTTCGTGGGCGAGGTGATGATATTTCTCGTGGTGAAATCTAACTAGCAAAAATGTTACTCGACTCTGGGGTGGCAATATTATGACGTCCGCAGAGTTTTCAAAGGCATTCACTCTCCCTTTAGTACGAAGGATTTCTTTGTCGTCTAGGCAACCTTTTGAGTCGCTGGATATACAGTTCTGTAAAGGCGGCGTCAATTAAAAAAATATCCGACATCGAGTTGAACTTTGGCGGTTGGCCTTGGTTGGCTTGGAGGGAATGGTACGTATGGGATTCGTCTTTTAAAAACTCGGGCCCGTAAGGCCAAGTGTACATCCTAGGGTTGATGATAACTAGCCTCGTCCACAACGTTGAGTTTCGACGGGATCCATCGCCATGGATTCGCCATAGTGGTTTCCAGGACTTGGCCGATCCTGTACATCACAATCTGTTGAAAGTGGCGGGGGTCCATAACCAGCCATTGTAGAACGGTTCGTGAATCCGACTAGAAAGAAGTACTGTTGGCTCGAGGGTTACGGACTTTGATGTTTTTTTTTCGCTAAGCGTGAACCCATCTCTTCCGCTTGGAGCTCCATGCGTGGAATGGATAAGGGTTTTGGTGGTGCCACTTTGCATTTAGTGACCGCACGCATTACGTCCACCTTGTCCTTTTGCGATACTCGCACGTAGCAGGCGGAAGAATAAGTACGCTCGCTACAGGCCACAAACGTGTGGCAGCTCTTCGTCCCAGCTAATATTTGCGCGCCAGATTTTTTGTAGAAGGATTTTTAGTCCAATGGTATGACACGAAAGCAGACTCAAGGGATCAAAGGTAGACATTAAAATCTGGAGGACTTCTCTCTTAGTTGGGACACCCCGTTGCGAATTTTGGATCCGTCTTCGGCGTGAACTTTATTGATTTCGCTGGATATTTCGATAGCTTTCTGCTCTTCGCTCATGCTGTCGATAAAGTTGTTGACATAGTGCGCACGCTGAATCGCTTCCACAGATAATGGGAATTGATTGTCGCTTACAGCAACTTTTCCGACTCAAAAACCATTATCCATTCCACGCATGGAGGTCCAAGCGGAAGAGATGGGTTCACGCTTAGCGAAAAAGATCATCAAAGTCCGTAACCCTCGTCCCAACAGTACTTCTTTCTAGTCGGACTCACGAACCGTTCTATAATGGCCACTTTTAACAGTTTGTGATGTACAGAATCGGCCAAGTCCTGGAAACCACTGTGAAGTAGTTCTTAGGCTGGAATGAAGCTCAGTCACGCCAGGATCTCTTTACAGACAATTTATAAAGATAGGACAATGGGTCTTCGATGAACGGTGGGCCGACGTGAGATGGAGGTTGTCAGCCACCGGGTTACCAAGCAGGAAAACTCTATTTTTGATATTAGCAAAATAGCGAAGGGAATCCGCGGTAGCGCGTATTGGGTCTGGCTCATGGCACTCGCCGTGAGGAGACCGAGAGGAATCGATTACGGGCGTTTTCTACCCGTTAGAAACTATGCATCTGCCAGGTGGAATCCCAACCGGCACTCGCCGTGAAAGTCGTCACCCTTGATGGCAAGTTCCGCCGTCAGCACTCGCTGTCGGCCCAAGCTATGCGGCCGGCTGAGCCTGGCCCCGTACAAGTCTTCTGGATGTAGAAATATTTGTTCATCGTAATAGGGGTGGGTTTCAGTATTTTAGTCGGGCGTTAAGTAAAAATTTAATTAAACTTCATTTTTCTATATTTTTGGATTTTTATAATTCATTTATTTTTCTCCGTGTATTTTTGTTCTCTCTTTTCTTTTAAATTCTTATTCCTCACAAGTTTTCCAGTATATGAATATAAATTTATAAATCTTATTTCTTCACAAATTTTTTCCAGTGTATTTCTATGTTAATGGTATAAGTTTTCATATTTTATTCGCGAGGTTAGTTTTTGGTACGAATTGTTACGCAAAGTTGGAGGTTAGGGTTACATTCTGGCGATACCGCATTGAGTCCCGCCGAGATTCGATTTGCACTTGGCCATGTTGGCCGAACTCCCTGGCATGCCACTCGTTGCGGTTTCACACTCACCACTCACCCGTCTCACACCACGCACACACACAAGCACCCGCCTGTTTGTTGCGTGCTCCGCCGCTGGTCCTGCGCCGGCAAAAGTCCCGCGCTGCTCCGCTCCGGCTGGTCCGGCTGGTCTGCGTCAGCCGTCACTCGACGGCTGGGTTTCTCCTAAGTTGGCTTCCTTGAGGTGGAGGCCCGTTGGCCTGCTGGTGGCTCCAAAACTTCGTGTTTGTTCACTTGCACAGTTTTCTCCACGTGGAGTGGCAATCGCCAGCTCCGTGTCGCACAAAAATCGCGTCTATCTCTCTTGACGATCTTTTCACTTCTCTCCTCGATTTTTCCATTGCCAAGTTCTCGTGGCTTCACTTAGAAACTTCTGGAAGTTTCTAAGATCTCATTTCCTTAGGGCGCGTGCCAGATTTTCGGGGGTTAATTGTATGGCGTGATCGCGTCCTTTCTCGCTCACTCCTACATACTTCTTTGGTCATGTGACCGCTGCTCGTGATGAGTTTCGTTGTTAGGCTTGTGTGTGTGTGCTCGTGTACGTTGAGCTTTTAAACTAGCGATGGTAGTTTGGTGTGGCTTAGCTTAGCTACCGTATGGGGCTTGGCCAAGCCTTAAATCTATTTATATTTAGCTAAATCTAGTATTATTATCTGCTATTGTTTACGTGATTATTTTCGATTATTTACATTATAGTTACATGGCTATTTTCCTATTGTTTACATTATTATTCCCTATTATTTACATGGCCTATGTTATTATTCTATATATTGTTATTTATTATTTACATATTTGTTTGGGGGGAGCCGGCAGGTTCCTCACATCCCCCTCTTTCTTCGGGGGGAGCAACGAAACCGTTATCCTGTTACTTTTAGTAACCTGGACGCGGAGTTCCACGTCTCCGGCGTGGAATAAAAATTTCCGCGCCGATCTCCGCTCCGCATCCTCCTCGCGGTGTAGATGGTTCACCAGCGATCGTGGGAGGTGGTCCCCGCCTCCTTGGATGCGCCAATGCCACGACGGTCGCACCCAATCCTCTGCGAGTGACCGGCGTCGCGGAGGAGGTGACGCTGCTGAGGCCGGCGACGGCTCTGGGGCTGCTGCTGGCGGCTTGTGGGCCGCGGTAGGCGGTTGATGAGCCGCGGTAGGCCTTGGCGGCGACTGTGAGGCCGCGGTGGGCGGCTTGCCGGCCGTGGTTGGCGTCTTGGGCGCCGCGGTTGGCGGCTGTGGCGCCGCGGTGGGCGGCTTGAACGCCGTGGTGGGCGGCTTGCCGGCCGTGGTGGGCGGCTTGCCGGCCGTGGTGGGCGGCTTGCCGGCCGTGGTGGGCGGCTTGCCGGCCGTGGTGGGCGGCTTGCCGGCCGTGATTGGCGGCAGTGGCGCCGCGGTGGGCAACTAGAATACCGTGGTGGGCGGCTTGAGCGCCGCGGTTGGCGGCTTCGATGGCGGCTTAGAGGCTGCTGCTGGCCTCGGTGGCGCTATGGGGTCTGCGCCCGACGCTATGGGGTGTGCGCCCGATTGGATGGCTCCTTCGTTGTCACCCCGGGTTCCTGGACACGGCTCGATGGCTTCCTCGACACACCGGAATAGGTACGTCCAGTCGGGGGTGTCGTCTGACGCCATAGCTGTGGGGAAACTAAGATTTATTAGACTTTATTTGGTTAAAAGGCTACCTAACGGGTTTTTAGTTGTAGTTAGTTGTTAGTTTGGGGGGAGTTAGAGAGTGTAGGCACTGGGAGCATTGAGTTTCCCCCTTAGGGGAGTGGGGAAGTTGGGAAGGCTCACCATCCAGCAAGTGGCCCCCACTGACTCAGTCTTGGCACCTGTCACAGTGTTCTGGCTCTTGCCTTGGCCCGGATTTAGCGTCACTCGACTGCTAAATGCTCTTGTGGCTAGGTTTTCTTGCTGCTGTGCCGCCTTGGTGTGGGCTTTCTTGTGCTGTGCCGCCTGGGTGCGGGCTTCCTTGAGTTTAGCGTCACTCGACGATTAAACGTTCTATGTCCTCTTGACATTTTCTGTGTTATCTGGCCTTCCGGGTACCAGATTCTGCATTTCCGGGTCGTTGACTGCTTCTTTCAGGTCTGCGAGCGATGCCGTTCTGCGATGCTTGCTCCGCGTGAGTTGCAATCGTACGATATTGGGCGAGATGAACCTGAGGACCTTTTACGGCCCCTCATACTTAGGCGCTAGCTTTCGGCAAAGTTATCCGCCGCCTTAGACAATACCAAAGATCCTATCGTCGGTCTCCATTCGCGTCGTCTCAGATCATAGTGCTTTCTCTGCTCCAGCGAAGCGCGCTGTGTGTTTTCCTGGACCACTTTGAAGATATCTCGAAAAAAATTTCGCCTTCGCCACAGGCGAACTCGGAACATGGCTTGGCCCCGGGGTGACTTCATCGTACAAGGCTCCTGGGAGTCTGGGTTCTCGGCCTTGAATGATGAACGCCGGGCTAAAGCCGGTGGAATCCGAAACGCTGCTATTTATGGCCAGGTTTAACTCGGGGAGGAGTTCGTCCCACGTCGTCTGCTTATCCTCGATTTACTGGGCGACCATAGTTTTAATGGTGCGATTGGCCCTCTCTGTCGGGTTCTGCTGCGGTGTATAGGGTGCCGTATGCTGGATCTCCATTCCCGCTTGTTTGCAGAAAGCTTTGAAGGAACGACTCGTAAATTAAGTCCCGTTGTCACAAACGAAAGTGCGTGGAATCCCAAAATGATTCAAAATCCTCTCGCGAAAGGATTTTTCTAGATGCTCCGAAGTTGCTTTTTTTAAGGGGACCAGTTCAACCCATTTCGAAAAGGCGTAGAAAAATACTAGCAACATGCTATTCCCGCTTTTAGACCGCGGAAGAGGTCCAATGAAATCGGCGCAGACAGTGTCAAAGGGCTCACTGATCTGCCGGGTGAACATCTTACCCGCTGCCTTATTTTGGCTTACCTTAAACCGTTGGCAAGTGTCGCACTTGCGAACATATCTGGCTACATTTCGAAAGAGTCCCGGTCAGTTATACCTCTGGGCGACACGGGTGGTCGTTTTCCTGATGCCGAGATGTCCTGCCGTGGGCTGGTCATGACACTCCGACAGCACTCGCTGCCGGTGTTCCTTGGCCACACACAGTTTTCATGGCACGGAGTCTTCATCGTCGGGTCGGGATCCAATATGCCGATATAACTGCTGATTCTCGTACACGTACTCCGGGAAATCTTCAGGCTTGTCCTGAACGAGTTTCAGCATCCGCTGATACCAGGTGCAACCGGGTTGATTCTCCTGGATCATCTATAGTACCTCCAGAGGCTGTCGTGACAGCGCGTCTGCAACGACGTTCTGGCTTCCGCGTCGGTAGGTGACGTCGAACTGGTACTGCTGCAGTTCCAGCGCCCAGCGCGCGATTCGACCGGTGGGATTATCGATTGAGTTGAGCCACTTCAAAGCAAGATGGTCCGTTATATATAGAATATAGACATGGGTTGTACGATGCTGGCGAAGTTGGGTACAAACCTCCTGTACCATGACGCGATACCAAGACATCTTCTCAACTCTCTGCACGTTGTGGGCGGACTGAGTTGCCGTACCGCCGAAATCTTGTCGGGATCAGTGTGGATTCCTTCCTCGCTGATAACATGCCCTAAGTACACCAGGCTATGCTTAAAGAAACTACATTTTTTTGCGTTGAGGCGGAGGTTCGCCTTCCGTAACCGTCGGAATACTTCTCGCAGGTGCTGTACGTGCTCCTCTTAAGTGCGTCCGAAGATGATAATATCATCTAAATTTGCGAATGCATTGGGCTCCATGTCGGGGCCTATGACGCTGTCGAGCGCCCGCTGAAATGTGGCTGGTGCTGAATGAAGGCCAAAAGGCATGACCTTCCAATGGAACAGTCCCCTCCCTGGGACTGTAAAAGCAGTGCACTCGCGACTGCTCTTGGCCATGGGGATTTGCCAATATCCGCTTTTCAGGTCAAGAGTCGAGATGTACTTTGCGTGGCGCATCCGCTCCAAGCGGATACGCATCTGGAATAGAATGGGCATTCAGTTGCCGAAAATCGACACATAACCTCATCTCTCCCGATTTCTTGCCCGCGAGCACAATAGGTGCGCTGTGGGGGCTTCGCAAAGGTTCTATGCAGTCGTTGCGCAATAGTTCGTCGATTTGCTCATCAATAATCCGCTGCATTGCGGGATTCTTGGGAAAATACCTCTGTTTAATTGGCTTGTCATCCCGCATTGTGATTGAGTGCTCGGCGATATGTGAAACCCCGATCATTCCTTCGAATTTGGCCAATTCCTCCTGTAGGAATTTGTCGACCCATGGTTCTACTGCTCCATGCTCTGTGGTCTCCTTGATGACAGCGAGGGCTCCTCCAGCGTCAGGTGAATACTCTGGTGTGGCTGGGGGAGGCACCCGTGGTCCTTCCACTGGCTGAGTTGCACTCGCATCCTCATCCCGTCGAAATAGATTATTCCGCAGGGCTGTTTCGTCACGAGGCCCTAAAATACTGCTGGTCGGCGCAGTTGGCATCCTGCGCTCTGGTTTGATGATCGTTGGTTCTGGTACTGCTGTTTTGACGGTGTCGATCGGCTTCGAGGAGATTTCATTAATCAAAAGTGGGGACAGAACTAAATCGTTCTTGGGTTTGGCTACTAGAAGAGGGTTAAGTTGAAGAGAAACGCTACCACATTGTAACGTTGCGGACACTCCGCAGAGAAAGTCCATGCCTAAGAGTACATCTTCCATTATTTCGGGTAAAACTAAGAGTGGAAATTTGACAAACCGTTGGTCCAACTGGACTTTTGCGACTAGTAACTGGGTTATCTCCTTGCGTGAGCCTTCGGCTAGGCTGACTTGGGTGCGTACCGACCGTACGTTGTGCCCACTCGTTGAACGACCCTTTCGCTCACGAAGCTCCTGCTGGTTCCTGTGTCTATGGTTGCTTCAAATACCCGTCCCTCGATCTGTACCTTGGCGATGATTCTGTTGGCTTGAACTTGTAATACTCCTTTTAATTTCGGCGATTCCTCCTTGTGGTCTCCGTCCGCTCCCCAAGTGGGCGAAGACTTCTCTAGTTTCCCGGGCAAATGCGACAGCAGCATCCGTCAGTTCGTACTCCTCTGCGACCACACTCCCAACACAAAAGTACTCTGGGATTGCGGCACTGGTGTTGACAATGCCCTTCTTGTGCACAATTCCTGCAAGCAAATCTAAAATTTGGCACCATGGCCACGTTTCCTACCCTAGGAACAAATTCTCGGGCCGCAGCAGCTGGTGCTCGTCCAGGTGCTCGCCCATCGTTATGGCGATTCCTCGGTGGTGCGGCTGGATATGACCTTTCGTGGCCATTTCTCCTCGGCGGTGGCTGCAGTTCGGCCAGCATTCTCGCATGAGTCCCGGTGTCTCGATCCCGTGTAACTTCATAGTTTACCGCTAATGCGGTCAGTTGCTCCAAAGTCGTGAACTCGTGTCTCCTGGTGAGCAACTGATAATCTGGTTGGAGATTCTCATAATTCCGTTCCAACTATTGTTCCGGATTATATCCCGCTCGGTGCATCATTAAGCGAATGCTTACGAGATATTGCTTAAATGTTTCCCCTTGTCGTTGGTATCTCGTGCGGATCTCATCCTCGAGTCGCTGAAAATATCTCGGTGGCAAGAAAAAGTCCAAAAACGCCTTCTTGAAATTCATCCACGATTCTCCCAGTAGCTGGCTTGTCCTAAACCAGTGTTCGGCCGTATCCGTCAAAGTCCAGGGATGGCCTGGGGCATCCGTTCCACGTTGACTTCGTACGCGGTGGCTCGTTCCTCGAGCTGCTGGATAAATGTGATCGGGTCCGTTGTTCCATCAAAAGTTATTCCCCAATTCCGTAGCTTTTCTGCCAAAGTTGCTGCCGTCATCTCCGGCTTCCTGGGAAAAATATCACGCCTGGCCGGGCTTGCTTCCAAGTCGCCGGCTAGATTGCCGATGCTGCCGCCTCCAAGTGCTGGAACTTGAAGCCTCGTGGGACCTGGTGGTTGCGGACTCGGTGTCCGTTGCTTCCTCTCGTTGAGCGCTGCCAAAATCTCGCCTTCACATTCCTGCAGTCGCTCTGAAATATCCAGTACGTCATCCTCTCGATTGTTAAATGCGGCCAACCGGTTTCGCATTTCCTCTACGCTTCCTGTCGTGTCTAGAGAAAACTCCTTAAGAATCGCCTCTAGTTCCCGTTTGCGGAGATACGGAATCCAACGTGCACCCATGTTGGTGAAAAGAAATAATCGCGCAGAATAAGAAAGATTTTCGATACGACGGAGACAAATTTGTAGTGAGGGTCAAACGAAGTGAAAGAAATTCGACAGCGAAAGAAAATTTAAACGTTTATTTGTGACGGGTTAGTAAATGCTCAACCGAAACGATGGGAACCGAAATATGGCGTGAAACGATGATTTAAATTTGCTCGAAGTTGATTGCGAAAACTCAGCTCAATAAAAACGTATTGACTCGGCGACGATTGTGTTCGAACTCTCGAAAATGATTCCGTTGACTATACTCGTTGCTATGTGTGGGAGAGAGACGACGATGAGAGTGAAACAAGACGGCTGCGCTGTGGGGAGTATAGGTTAGCTTCGCCCTGCCTCGTGCTTTTCAATCTCGCGGCCTGATTTGGTTCACCTATAGAGGACCCTTCCTCTCTCTCTTTGCTTTGCTTACTTGCTTATATATGTATATCGCGTGAGCATATGCTGACCACGTGATCTTTTCTCTTTGATACCCTCGTGTTCTAGGTTATGTTCGTGCTTTGCTTATATATTCTCCCGAATGCGTCCCTTGCTTAATATATATATTTGATTGGGTCTACTTGCTACAAAGTTCTCCGCCTCGTTTTGGGTATACTTTAGTTGAAGTTCTCCCGAATGTGCCACGTGCTTATGTATACTCTTAGGTATACCTGATACAAAGTTCTCCGCCTCGTTTTGGGTATACTTTAGTACAGGTTCTCCCTAAGAAATGGGTATACTTTGATTTGGAAAAGTTCTCCCGAATATATGTCTCTTGCTTAAATGTCTAAGATGCTGGTCTTCTAGGTTATACACGTGCGATTTGTCACGCACATATATATATTTTTGAATTCTCATTTTAGTTTCTCACGTCACTCGATATATACCTCTCCTTGCTTACTAACTTGGAAAAAATCGCTTTTTTGTATTGCTGAACCAAAAATTTTCGTATCTCAAGGCAACTAAATGGGTCTTTAGGCCATATATATTTCATCTAAAATTCGTAAGCCCCAAGTCCCTGCTCGGGCGCCATCTCTGAAGTAGTTCTTAGGCTGGGGTGAAGCTCAGTCACGCCAGGATCTCTTTACAGAAAATTTATAAAGATAGGACAATGGGTCTTCGATGAACGGTGGGCCGACGTGAGATGGAGGTTGTCAGCCACCGGGTTACCAAGCAGGAAAACTCTATTTTTGATATTAGCAAAGTAG
>VNJS01007890.1:0-11458 GCA_008042575.1 Drosophila watanabei
TTCCCATAATTTGAGTCATCAGTCGAGGCTTGCATTTAAAGCAGCGCACACATGATCGAACTGTCTGACTGCAGAGCTGCTGAGCGTTTTCGGTCCATAAACGCTGTCGTAGGATGCTCACTAGTGCTCGTGAACCGACTTGAAAATTTGAATGATGCAGATGCCGGACGTAGCTCTGTATAAATTGGGAGCGTTTCGTCAACAGCAAGGGAAACTTGGCATCATACGATATAGGAGCGTTAGCTAGTCGCTCCCCAACTCGCAACAACGAAAACTGGCACCAAGTGCCTGTATCTTCATGAATGAAAGGGTTCAAACGCTGAAGACTTGGGCCGACCTTGGCGCCTTTATGAATTTTTTCAATTTCTATGTGATACTCGTGTTTTTGTACTATTTCAACGATTTTCTGAAAAACTTCAATGTATTCAGTCGGAGACAGAGTTTTTTCGAAAACTATACTCTTGTCTTTGCATTTTCTTATGAAGCGGAACATATAAGCGAACACCCTAAGCAGTTTGAGGTGTGACGAAAATCCTTCGATGACATCCAGCAAACCTGAAGTTTGCACAGCAGCGGTCAGTCCGACCGCTGTCTTCCTCGTTTAATGACGCAAGACTTCCTCATCCAGGTCTAAGTGCGGATTTTTGGGCCAGTTCTCTTCTTCATCTTTCAGAAATGGTGGTCCTGTGAACCAGATAGACTGTCCAGTTCGTCGACGTCACAACCTCTTGAGACAATGTCTGCTGGGTTCTGCTTTGTTGGTACATGCCGCCATGTAGCTTCTCCTGACCATTCTTGAATCTCCGCTACCCTGTTCGAAGCGGAAGTCGACAACGAAGATGGATGAGATCGATTCCAATGAAAAGTAACTTCAGAATCCGACCAGTATACTATTCGTTCGATAGGGATTTTTAATAAGGGTTTGATTCTATGGCAGAAATCTGCGAGAAGGTGAGCGGCACATAACTCAAGCCTAGGGAGCGTTTTGGTCTTGAGCGGCGCTACTTTCGACTAGGAAGTCAACAACGATATTGTGAAACCTTCGGCAGTTTTGCTACGAATATAGATGCAAGCTCCATAAGCTCTCATGGATGCGTCGGCATGTATCTGTACCGGTGACATCGGGTCGGTATGCACAAACCGAGGAATGGATATCTCTTCTAGTTGAGACAGGGTGCTTTTTAGCATATTCCATGCTGTTTCCAAATGCATAGGAATCGACTCATCCCAGTCTAACTTATTAAGCCAGAGTTCCCGCAATAGGATCTTTCCTTTTATTACGATGGGACTTAATCAGCCGAGGGGGTCAAGCAGCTTCGATGTTACCGATAGAATGTTCCGTTTTGTCGCTCGGAGACCCATGACAGATGTGTCAATTTTGAACATCTTCGCTAGGCAACCACGATATGCCTAACGCCTTCGTTGACTCTGAATCCGAGATAGGTATAGACTTAACTGTGCTCTCTGATGCAGTGACCTCAGGTGAGTTTGAAAACCACTTTGTCAATTCAAATCTTGCTGTTTGAAGAACCTGAGACACTTCAGACTTGATCGTCTTTAGCTCCTTTACGCATGCAGCACCAGTTAATAGGTCATCGACGTAAAAGTCGGATCCAATTACGTCAGCAGCTCTAGGGAATGAAAATTTTGCAGATTCACTCAACCTTTTTAAACACCGAATAGCCAGAAATGGGGCTGGTCCAGCACCATATGTTACGGTGTTGAGCTTATACAATCTCAAGGATTCAGAGGGGTCTCTTCTCCACACTATGAGTTGAAACTGCCTATCCGCTTCATGAACCATAACTTGGCGATACATCTTCTTAACATCGGCAGTCAGGGCATACCTGTGCAGCCGGAAGCGGAGTAGAGTGGAGTGCAACTCCTCTGGAGTGGTCGGTCCAACCATCAGAATGTCGTTTAATGCCTCTGGGGCCTTAAAACACATTGATGAGCGATGACATAATGTGGAGTGGAAGGAATTTTATTGTCTGTAGGCGACATGTGACCTAGGGCGAGATATTCTTTCATGAATTCCAAGTACATAGCTTTCATGTTAGAATCTCGAGACAACCTTCTCTCAAGCGACAAAAACCGCCGTTTTGTAACCTCGAAGGAGTTTCCTAAACCATTGGGATCGGATTTAAACGGCAGACTTACTTCAAACCGACCTGACGGCAACACCTGAGTTGTCTTCCTGTAATGGTCTTCGCATAACTTGTGCTCAGGCGACAGAATTTTCTTTGGAGATGGCGATTCCTCCAGTGACCAAAACTTCTGTAGTGTGTTATCAATCGATATTAAGGCTTCTTCACTACAACTGAAACTATTCACAACTTGTTTCGGGACTGCAGATTTGTATCTGCCCGAGACAACCCAACCAAGAAGGGTCTTTTGCAGAGTTGGATAGTCAGGACCTTGTCTAATTTGACCAACAGCTAGCAATTCGAAAAATGATTCGGCTCCTATTAGCATATCAATTTTTTGGGACTTGTAGAAGTAGGGGTCTGCTAATGGTAGGTTCTTTGGGATCTTCCAATCACTGACGTTCACCGATTGGTCAGGATGATACTCGGAGATTGATTTCATGATCCAGAAATCAAAGGAGAACTCACTACCATTTATTCGCGACTTCACCACTGTGTGTACCTTTCTCTTAACTTGAGAATTGGACTCGCCAATACCAAGTAAGTTTATACACGACTCCTCTCTACGGATCTGTAAGCGGTTAGCCAGTTCTTCCGTAATAAAATTTGTTTGGGACCCAGAGTCCAGCAGTGCTCGGGCTAACATATGATGCGGTCGGTCGCAAGCTTTTGCCTTTTTGCCTTTGCATTTTTAAACAGTATGGCCCTTTCGCAGACAATTGATGCATAAGGAGGCAGACTTAACAAACTCGAACCTTTGCATTACAGAAAAACGCCCAAATGGACTGCAATTAGTCAATATGTGATCTGCTGCATTGCAATAGCTACAAGTTTGTTGAGGCTTGCTGTTGGAGGCGGAACACGAACTCTTCAGCAGATAGGTGCTGATATCGGCGATTTAACATTTTTTCAAAATCGGACCAAAGCGGCAAAGTCTCATAATCGAGCTGTTCCTCCCACTTTTGTTTGGTCACTGGGTCGACTCGATTTAATACCAAATGTATCAACATTGCGTTTGAAATTGTTGTCATCTCCTATCGATAAGAGAGAACCGTAAATCGATGAAACAGTATCAATAAGGTTTCTCAAGGAGGATGCGGACTGATGTGATATTTTCGGAAGACTGAACAATGTTGATATATTATTCATAAAGATTCGTTATCGTAAACTATTTTTAAGCTGGACATTGCCTTCTCGTAATTGCTCTCGGTGACTTGGTAAGCTTTAATTGTTCCTAAAGCTTCACCAGAAAGACAGGATATTAAATGGTTAAATTTTTCGATAACTGGAATGCTGGCGTCTTTATGAACCAAAGTTTCGAAAAGACTGATGAAATTTTTAAACTCCGAATTATTTCCGCTAAATTTTGGCAATGCCAAATTCGTAAGTCGCGCACGAGTTGGTGCCATAGCAGCTGACCCAGTAGTTTCGGTATCGCTGGCTGTTTTCAAGGCAGCTAACAGCGACATTATTTTAGCCTTGGTAACTATACATAGTTCTTCCAACTCGTCGCCAAATTCATCGTCACTATCGATGTCTTCTATTTGTTCTTGTAACTGATTTGCCTTATAAATTGAAGCATTTAAGTTTTCGAGTCGACATTTTAATTCTTCCTCCAAAATCGGAATCGAACGTTTAATCGGCTGATAGCTTTAACCCGACCTTGGAGCTTGCTTCAGTACTTCGAGTACAGATTTATTTTTCGTGTCTGTTGTCATGTTTTTTTTTTGTTGTTTTTAATTAAATAATTAATAAATATATTATTAATATTTATTTATTTTATTTATTTATTTTTTTTTATATTCAATATATTTATTTCTCAATCAGACGACAAATGAAGATTTAATAAACTTTCGAATCACTAATTATTAAATTAAACGAAATATTAATAATTAATACTTTATTAAAAAATAATATTAAATTATTAAATTGCTGTTTGAATAGTTTATTATACATATGTATTCTGATGAGAACGACAACGAAAAATTATTTAAATCGAAAATCAAATCACGCAGTATCAAAATATGATGCGGTCGGTCGCAAGTTCGACACTTTTTGCCTTTGCATTTTGAAAAAATCACCCTGTCCAATGACGTGGCATGCATAACATGTGACGTGGAAGGCTGATCTTGGTTCAAAGGAGGAGAGATACTCTCTTGGGGTGGTGGCAACGCTAAACTGTTCTCANGTTTGCTATACCGGTGCAAGCGAAAGCTAAAACGAAAAAGTTCACCGCTGCAGCTGCTGTATATAAGGCTTATTTGTCTGTAATGGTGTGCGGCTTGGATTAACTTCCCAACCATTAATGCGAGTTTCAACGAGAAAGGGGAGAGGGGGAGACAGTGATTGCAGTAATACAATACAAAAATCAAGTAAACGTTGCGTCCAAAGCGAATCAATATAGATAAATGTGTATGTATTTTAAGAGAATTTATATGTAAAATATAATATAATAATATAATATAATATAATATAATATAATAATATAATATAATATAATAATATAATATATAATAATATAATTTTCATGCAAATCTAGCTCTACTATATTGATACGTATGTGCCAAGAATTGAAAGCGAGGTGCAATTTTTCAGCACAAAACAATAAACAAATTAAATTGTCTCCAACTCGAGCTTTCAGTTTTTTGCACAAATACCTCTTTCTCCTGATTGCGGTATTTATATACTTCCAACAGCCACTTTCCTTTGGGGAGATCCCTCGGTGATGGCTGGAGTTCGGCGCAGGAAGAAATTAATTTCGCCACCGACACGAATATTGTTAATAACAAATAGCGCGTCGCGAGCAACAATTATTTGTTTTAATCACAAATACTTTTCAATGCACAGAAAAAAATATAATTTTTTAATTGCACTTTTTATTTGTATGTGTTACTGTTACTTTTAATTTTGTGTCACTGTCACTTTTAATTTGTTGCCTTTTTTGAAATAATTTTTGTCCACCCATGAAATTTCTAAATAGTTTTTTAGAAATTAAAACCGAAAAACTTTGGTGGCAAGAATATTTTATATTTGGCAAGACGATAAACGAAAGACGTGCGCTCGATTTGATTTAAATTTTTCGACAATTTCTTATATTTCACACAAGAGAACTTACAGCCTAGCTTTACAACGGTTGGCCAAGGCGGGGCGAATTCGCAATGAGCGAGAGAGAGCTTTATTGTGCTCCCGCCTTCGCCCTACACTAACTTACACTAGACTTCATAAATAACAAAACAACTTCAAATTAAACTCAAATGAGCCAACATGATGCTTTGTGTTATACGGAAGGTTAGATTCTTCCAATCTACCTCCTCAGTCCGTCATTTCCGATTAGAGGAGAAATGGTCACGATGGAGCTCTTTTTGTTCACCGTTTTGTGGATACGAAGTAGTTTGTACTCGCTACTGAAGTCAATTTACTGAATGGTCCGCAGGATGAAGGTCTTTGCATTAGTCAATTCACTGACACACAATGTGGTTGTGGGTGATCTGTTTCTTTTGTTGCAGAACCGCATCATATAAGCTACAGTACGTTGTAGTTTATTGAAGGAGTTGCTGTGATTGCAATTGTAGAGTACGGGGCCAAGCTCATCTTGCCAAGTTGGCAGGCTAACTAGTTTAGACTTGCGATTCAGATCGCTGGGGGTGATCGTTGGTACTTTAAACCACTTGTCCTTATATCCAAAAATTGTGTTCCGCTAATTTACTGGCGGCAATTCCTTTTGACATTACATCTGCTGGATTGATGGCCGATGATGCGTTTCTCCAGGACAGAACGACAGTTGAATCTGATCATAGATATCCAGGAACACTTTCGTCAGGTATCTGTAAGTCTTTCCCCACCCTGTGGGTTAGTTCTGCTCCCAAGACTGCGGCGCATAATTCTAGGCGCGGTAATGTTTCTTTCGCTGTTGGTGCTACTCTTGACTTTGAGCACAACAGCCGGACAGATACTTGATTGTTCTTATATATGGAGCGGATATAAATTGCTCTGATGCATCGACAAACGTGTGTATTTCCTGGTTAACGGGCACTTTTCCTTCAAAGATGTGCCTTGGAATTTGCAAATCGTTCAATGCTTGCAGATCAGCACGATAGCTTTTCCACTCATTTTGACGCAGTTGAGGAAGCTCATCGTCCCAGCCCATCTTGAGCTCCCACAGGGTTTGCATAAATATCTTGGCTTTTACCACAAGGGGGGCAAATAGACCAAGTGGATCAAATATCTGTGACGCTTCTGAGCTTCAACTCGTTTGGTGATAATTGACGCTTCACTCTTTTGGAATCGCCCACATAATTGGTCTTTATGTGGTACCCAAAGCAAGCCCAACGTTTTAACACTGCAATGTTGTAGTGTTTCGTCCAATTTGACGTGGTTAAAGATGTCCTTTTGGAATATGAGTCAAAATGTCGTTATTACTGGAGCACCACTTACGGAGCTTGAATCCGGATGGTAGCAGTATTTTGTTTAGTTCTTGTTGTATTTAAACTGCTTCTGGGATGCTATATGCTCCTGTGAGACAGTCGTCGACGTAAAAGTCATGCTTGAGGACTGATATCCAAGCGGTAAATGTTTTCTGGCCCTCTCAGCCAAGTAGCCCAAGCATTTGGTGGCTAGGAACGATAAGTCGATAATATTTGAGTTCGTCTGATGGTTGCTTTCGCCAGACGATTAATTGATGAAATTGATTTTCAGGATTTATCCATACCTGGCGATACATTTTCTCTATATCGGCTGTAAATACGTACTTGTGAGTGCGAAAGCGTAGCAAGATTGCAAACAGCTAGCTCTGCACGGTGGGTCCAGCATACAAAATATCGTTTAATTATTTATTGCTTGTGGTTTTACAGGAAGCATCAAAAACATCGCGTAGTTTTGTAGTGCTGCTTACGGGTTTCAATGTTGTGGGATGAAATAATGGCCCGAAAGTATGTTTTTTGGATGCACTTCTTTCATGTGTCCAAGTCCTTTATATTCCTCCATAAACACTACGTACCCTTTCCAGACTTCAGGTGACGTTCTGCGCTCTAGTGCCAGGAGCCTGTTGCAATTTTATGCGATTCTCCCAGGGCTGATGATTGTTCGGAGAACGGGAGTTTCACAATGAACCTTCCATCTTCTGCGACTTGGAGATTTCCTAAGAAGTGCTTTTCGCAATGCGCTTCTATTGGTGATTGAGGTTTCTTGTCGGTTTTTTAGGTTCTCCAGCGTCCAAAATCGTTCCAACAGTGTGTCGATTTGTTCATCTGTAGTAGCCGATGTACGGCCTCGGCATTCCTTTGCCTTGTGGTCGCTACAAAAACAGTTGACGCACAGTCTTTGTTTTTGTACCCAATTAAGTCGCTCGGGTATGGTTTTATTGCGGAAGTCATCACATTTATAAAGCCAATGATTCCGTTTGCAGAATGGACAGCTTGGTACATTTTTATTAGCCTTTGTGTGGTGAAAGGGCTACCTAGCGGGATTTTAGTCGTATTTGTAATTTAAGGGAGAGTTAAGGAATACTAGCACTGGGAGCATTGAGTTTCTCCCTTAGGGGAGTGGGGATGTTGGGAAGGCACACCATCCAGCAAGTGGCCCCCACTGACTCAGTCTTGGCTCCTGTCACAGTGTTCCGATCTGGCTCTTGCCTTGGCCAGGATTAAGCGTCACTCGACGGCTAAGTCCTCTCGTGGCTTGGTATTCCTCGTGTTGTGCCGCCTGGGTGGGGGCTTTCTCGTGCTGTGCCGCTTGCTTGTAAGTAACAGAGAAGCATTTAGCAAGGTTCAATGGCAGCATGTTACGAGAACACCAATTCCCAACTCTATACAGATCATTCTGAAGCTTAGCGTTATCCAGAACCAAACAAACAGACTTGAATATTTTTAAGTCATCCGCAAACAATAAAAACTCCGAATTTCTAAAGCATTGGCCTATATCATTGATAAATAAAATAAAAAAAATGGTCCCAAGGCACTGCCCTGAGGTAGGCCAGAAGTCGCTATGTAAGGACTCGAAGAATGACCATTGCATACCACTCTATACCTGTGACCGTTAAGAAAGGAACATATTCAAGTCAGCACAGACGAGTGAAAGCCCATTTTTTGTAACTTGGCCAATAGTAAATTATGGCTTACTCTGTCGAATGCTTTGGCAAAATCGGTGTATACAACATCTACTTGGTTATGATTTAAGAAGGTGCTACCGATAAGAAACAAGAGCTGTTTAGCGACAATTCGCTCAAACATCTTCGAGACATTGCTAAGCTTGGTCTGTAATTGGGGACTATAATTTTTTGCACCAGATTTAAAAATGGGGGTGACTAGCGCCAGCTTCCATCTCTGAATGAATACGCCACTGGAGAGAGATTTTTTAAATATGATTTTGAGTGGCTCAGATAGAGCACCAATACAATTTTTTAAATAAAAGGTGAGAGGCCATCACAATCAAATTTCTTCGAGTCATTAAAACTCTCCGCTGCGAAGTGGCAGTCGGATTCAGAAACCTGAAGACAGCCAATATTCGAGTTTGAGGCAATGATACTGATCATTGCATCGTCATTCCATGGCGAAATTGGCTCAAAGTTTAATGCAAAGTATTTGGCAAAAAGATTAGCTACTTCTAGATCAGACGAAGTAACTGAATCATTGTGCGACATATGGGAAGGAATCGAGGAAGTTTTTTTTTTTTTAATTACAAAATTGCCAGAATGATTTCGGGTTATAATCAATCTCAATTCCACATCCGCTATATATTAATTATGTAGAAATTTATTCAGAAATTCAAATCCACGTTTATGTTGTCTATATCTTTCAAAATCTGCAGTCTTACCATTTTCGACAAATCGCTTATAGAATTTATTTCTAAGATTTTTATATTTTTTGAGACCATGCGTATACCAGGGTAATTTATAAGCACTATGAAACCTTTTTTTTTGCATGCCTATTATTGATGACTAAAAGAGATGCGAGAAAGTTATCATAGCAAGCGTTTAAATTTACATCCGAAAGAACCTCAACCCAATTTGTATTAGCAATATCATTCCGAACTAAATTTAAATTACTGGCATTAATATACAATAAGCATGTTGGTGAATTATATGGAGAGAATATATAAGTAAGTATTGATATCAATAAAGGCTGGTGATGAGCATCACAATCCGATAGTGGATTATTACTAGTCTCTAACTTTAAATTCAAATCCTGAATTACAAAAACTAAGTCTAGCAGCTTATTTAATTTATTAAATACATAGTTAATTTGGACCAAGCCCAAACTAAGGAGATCGTCGATGACCAAGATTTCATGAGGCAGATGCAGGTTGCAGGGGACCATTACTGGAGAGGCCACACCTTGCACCCATACCAACGAGGAGAGATTGAAGTATCTGAAATATCTTCCAGCTGGAGCTACAATTAACGGATGACGAAAGCGGCTCAGATTCATGGTGCGCAGGCCGCGCAGCCGGAGCTTCAGTTGTGGAATTGTGTAATACTGGGCGCAGATTATACGAAGCCATTCCAGCGCCTGCCTTAAGCAAAGATATAGATCGAACCGTGATGGTTGCATCCAAGCGGCCCGATGTAAACAGAGAAGGGCGTGAAACATCAATTAAGGGAGCGATGTAGGAAGAGAGCTGCAAACCATAAACATTGGCGTCAGTCGGCCCCAGTTGTTGTTGCTGATGACATAAGCTTCTCCCAGCAAGCAATGGTAGAATGGAGGATCCAAAAAGAGCGTTAAGGAGCATGCCAGTGGCGTAGACGAGCTAAGAGCATCGTTCCCACCAGCGCACAGCATCAAACGAAGATCCAACGTCAAACCCGAGTCGTAAAAGTGTACAATGAAAACAATAACTTCAGTAATTGTTGTAGCATCGGGAGCGAAAACATAAGTGCAACGAGCTCGCCTAAGCGGGCGGTGTCAAGCTCCAGTCTCTTGTGAATGTCGCACAAAAGGGACAGCTCAAACCCCGGATGTTGTTGTTGTTGGGAGTCGGGCAGTGGGTGACGATTGCAGGTGAAGAGTGATGTGGATGCTGCGGGGGCTTTGACCTAAGCCAGAGCGCCTGGTAACGAGGAAGGCCTTGCGGGAGATAAGCCGGAGAACATCGGCGCCACCGGCGCCGATCACTGGGCGTTTTTTGACAAAGACGTTGGGGTTGAAGATCTTGCAGGTCCACCCAGCTCGATAATGGTGTCTTCCTTACTAATCCGCTCTCTATGTACAAGCCTTTTGACCTTAACTGAGCATGGCCAAAATTTGTTATAAAACACTTCATCATAGTGCTGAACCGGGACGCCAAGTTTAAAATTGACGAATTTTAGGGTTGCTTAGTCAATATCTTTTTTTTACCAATTTAAAGCAAGATACTGTCTTAGCATCCACATTTAGATTGGAAGCTACATAGTTGGAAACAGTATCAGGATCCGTGGCCGCATTAAACTTGCCAACATGCAAATATTTAATACTCTGCAAAACTTGAAGATCTTTCGACGCAGGCGCAACTCCAACAACGGTTTTATTTTTGTTGTTGTTGTTCTTCCTCTTTTTTCTTTTGATTTGAACCGTGATAAAATCATCTCTCCCAGCATTCGATGATCGTGGAGCTAGGCCCTGGACCAGAGATGACGAGGTAGCAGCGGGATATGATTGAGAAGCTACCTCGGATCGGGATTGGCGAGGCCTAACCGTGACGTTACTTGCTTGTTGTTTTGCATCACTGTTGTTAGGGAAAGCATTAGAAAATTTATAATTTAAATTCTGGTACAAGCACTCCAGAGTTTTAATTTTGGCAACAAGTTCATCAATTTTTGAGTGGGAATCATTGGCAACAACACAGCCATCGCAATGCCACAAGATATTTGGGTTTAGCAAGAGTTTAATAGTCTCAGAGGGCAGATCAACGCAGGCACTATGGAAGACCTGATGGCAGAGAGAAGCGCAGCGAACAGCCTCAGAGAGGTGAAGCTCGGCTGCCGAGATTTCGGTTTTATATTCGGCGCACAACATAGCGAGAGTAGCACGTCCGCACACTTTGAAGGCAACTGATGAACTGATCTCTCTATATCTATATCTATATCTATATCTATATCTATATCTATATCTATACCTATATCTATACCTATATCTATACCTATATCTATATCTATATCCATATCTATATCTATACCTATATCTATACCTATATCTATATCTATATCTATATCTATATCTATATCTATATCTATATCTATATCTATATCTATATCTATATCTATATCTATATCTATATCTATATCTATATCTATATCTATATCTATATCTATATCTATATCTATATCTATATCTATA
>VNJS01007906.1:0-11182 GCA_008042575.1 Drosophila watanabei
TTAGTGAAACAGTTAGTGAAACAGTTAGTCCTATTATTAGTGAAACAGTTAGTGAAACAGTTAGTCCTATTATTAGTGAAACAGTTAGTGAAACAGTTAGTACAGCGATTAGGGAAAATATCAGCACGGAAATTAGTGAAATTGTTAGTCCTGAAATGAGTAAAATTGTTAGTCATGAAATAGTTAGTCCTGAGGGTAATGAAATTGTTAGTCCTACAGTAAGTAAAATTATTAGTCCTACGGTTATCGAAACAGTTATTCCCTTAGGTACAGTTATGCCCAGTTATGAAGAAGCTGTTAGAGAAATATTTAGTATTGATTGCGTGGGGGATGAACAGATGAGTTATATATGTGGCACAAATAATGACCAAGTCTTAAACCGCCGATTAAAAGAGATTATTGCGGGTAATTACTTAAATGTAGAAAAGCCTGCAGAACCTTTTGTTAAATGTGAAATAAAACTAAATTTAGAAACATCTAAACCATTTAGCTGCGCCCCTAGGCGACTGGCTTATTCAGAGAAAGAGAAACTACAAAAATTATTAGATGAATATTTAAAGGAAGGAATTATACAACCCAGCGAATCCGAATATGCTTCGCCCATAGTTTTGGTCAAAAAGAAAACAGGGGATATAAGACTATGCATAGACTTTAGAAAGCTGAACAAGGTCTTAATTAAAGACAATTACCCGATACCGCTTATTGATGACCTCTTAGATAAACTTGTTAACAAAAAAGTATTTTCAAAACTTGATTTAAAAAACGGTTATTTTCATGTATTTGTTAATAAGGAATCGGTTAAATATACCTCGTTTGTAACACCGTTAGGGCAATTTGAATTTCTTAGGATGCCAATGGGCCTGAAAACTGCATCGGCAGTATTTCAGAAATTTGTTAACAAAATTTTCGACGATCTTATAAGGAATAACAAAGTAATTGTATACATGGACGACATCATGATCGCCAGCAAGGACACTGAGGAACATTTACAGATCTTGAAGGAAGTGTTTCTCAGATTAGCTCAAAACAAGTTAGAGTTAAGAATGGATAAGTGTGAATTCCTTCAGACTAATATTAAATACTTAGGATTTATTATTAATGGCGAGGGCATTAGGGCTGACGACAAAGGGATAGAAGCCATACAGCATTTTCCGATTCCAGAGAAGACACAGTCTGTTCAAAGTTTCCTAGGTTTATGTTCATACTTCCGTAGATTTATAAAAGATTTTTCAACGTTGGCGAAACCATTATATGATCTTTTAAGAAAAGATGAAAAATTTAAGTTTGGGGAGAAGGAGATGAATTGTTTTTCGACACTGAAAGAAAAGCTAGTACAGGCACCGGTTTTAGCCATTTACAATTACAGGGACGAAGTAGAGCTGCACTGTGATGCAAGCGCTCTTGGCTTCGGTGCTGTGCTATGCCAAAAGAAAGAAGATGGAAAATTACACCCCATATTTTATTTTTCAAAACGCACAACAATTGCAGAGTCTAAATACCACAGTTTCGAGCTGGAGACAATGGCTATTATTCACGCACTGCGAAGGTTTAGAATATATTTATATGGAAAACGATTTAAAATTGTTACTGACTGCAATTCGCTCACTTTAACCCTAAATAAGATAGAACTTAATCCGCGAATAGCCAGATGGGCGTTAGAGCTCCAAAACTACGACTATGAACTTATACATAGAGAAGGAAACAAAATGCAGCATGTTGATGCTCTTAGCAGATGCACAAATATTATGATTGTAGAATCAAATACGTTTGAAGACAATTTAGTAATATGCCAGGCCAAAGATCCAAAAGTTCAAGAAATTAAAAAACTGTTAGAAAAAGGCGAACATAAGTTATTTGAGATGAGAAACGGAATTATTTATAGAAAATGCAACGATGGCAGACTATTATTTTACGTCCCTACAGAAATGGAAGAGCATGTTCTTTATAAATATCACAATGAAATCGGACATGTAGGTAGAGACAAGATGTTGGACATGATTTTGAAATCTTATTGGTTTCCCAATGCCAAGGAAAAATGTTTAAGCCATATAGAAAACTGCCTAAAATGTGTTGCGTTCTCCGCTAAGACAGGCAAAGAAGGATTTTTGCATTGCATTCCGAAAGGTAGCAAACCTTTCGAGTTAATACACATCGATCATTATGGCCCAGTCGACTCAGGTAGATCAAAAAAACATATTTTCGTTATCATCGACGGTTTTACAAAGTTCGTGCGATTATATGCCACAAAGACTACTAATACGAAGGAAGTCATCGCTGCCCTGAGGGACTATTTTAGAGCATACAGCAAACCCAAATGCATTATCTCAGATAGAGGAAGTTGTTTTACATCGAAAGAGTTCGATGAATTCATGTTAGAGTTTGATATAAAACATATGAAGATTGCGACTGGATCACCCCAGGCCAACGGGCAGGTTGAAAGAGTCAATAGAAGTTTAGGTCCAATGATAGCAAAACTGATAGAACCAGAGAAAGGCATATACTGGGACACAGTAATAGAGAAGGTTGAGCACGTGTTAAATAATACGCAACACCGTAGTATCAAGCAAACTCCAAGCAAAGTGCTTTTTGGTTTAGAACAAAGAGGAAAAATTGTGGATGAATTAAAGGAAAAGCTAGAAGAATTAGATAATACTCCCGAAGACAGGGATTTGAAGAAAATTAGAAACGAGGCAGAAAGGAATCAAGGAAAAGCTCAAGCTTATAACAAAGCACGATATGATAAAACTGCCAGAAAGCCATCTGAATACAATAAAGGAGATTATGTAATGGTGAAGAATTTCGACAGCACAGCAGGCGTTTCTAGAAAGTTGATTCCGAAAAATAAAGGTCCTTACGTGATTTCTAAAGTGTTAAGAAACGATAGGTTTTTGTTAAAGGACGTAGAAGGTTTTCAGGTATCACGTAACCCTTACCAAGGTGTCTGGAGCATTCAAAATATAAGACATTGGATAGGCAACAAGAAAAAGTTACAAACGCACAATTAAATAATTAAATATAATATGTAAACATATAATAATAATAAGAATAATTATGTTAATAACAAGATTACATAAGTTTAAGAAATAAATGAATAAACAAATGAAAACCATGATCAGGGGATCAGATTAGTCAGGACGGCCGAGTTGTGGTAGGATATATATGCACAAGGCCCACTGTACATTGTATTAGCATAGGTTGAGCCTGAAGCCCATTGTATCGAAGAGGCACACGACATACCGAATCCCCGTTAGATTTAAGCATAACACTGTCATCTCTGTCCATCATGTACTTTAGCATTAAGAGATAAATATGTATACCTAACGCACACATACATAGATAGAGAAGAAGCGCAGTGGAAGAGGAGGAAGTCGAATTCATTCGGTGGCTTGTACTGAAAACGATCACACGTAATAAAAAGAAGAATTATATTAAAGCACGGTGTAAATCATTTAACGTTTACAATATATATATATATATATTATGCAAAAAAAAAATCACAGTCGCCATGCATTTAAAATAACATTGCATACTTTTTGACGGCATTACAAATTATTTAATTTCTTTAAGTCAACCTTTTATATTTATAAAATGTTTCTATACTTGTTTACCTATGATAACAGAAACAAGATTTATATTTATATATATTTATATATTTTTCTATATAATTTTACATAAAATTAAATGTATAAATATATATATTTCTATATATTTTTAGATAAAACCAAATAAGCTTCAACTTAAATTTTCTAGAATTTTCCCCGCGTGTTCCAGGGGGGAGCAATAAAGAATGCGAATCACAAAAGAAAGATTTTCTAATGAGCAAACTCTACCAACTGGCCAACGGGAAAGTTTTGCCCACGTGTGCTTGTATGTGTATGTGTGTGTGCGTTGAAAAGCGGGGAAAATTAAGCTCATTATTGCATTTAGTTGAAAACAATCAGAGGTAAAGAAAACTCGGCTCACAACTCTAAACCAAAAGGCGGCCCGGGAAAAAACGGAAAATGGGAAATGAGTGTTTGTTGGGGAAAAGGGGGAGCAAGGTAAAGGTAAAGGTGCAGGTAAAGGGACTGAGGAAAAGCTGGCTATAATTGAGTTAAAGAGCCAAAGGAGAGCGGCAAGGTGGCCGGCACAAAGTTGTATGCGAGTTATTGAAGCGATAAATACATTAATTAAAGTCAAGTTGCTCATAAATAAATAAAATCTGCTGAAAAGTAAACGGAGCAGCCAGACAAGAAGTGGAAGCAGCGGGGGGTGCGGTTTGCGGCCAAAAAGGAGTAAAAAGGACAACAACAAGAAGTGAGAGGAAGAGAAAAGAGGTGGCAAAGAAGTCAAAGCCAAAACCATTAATGAAAGCGGCGAAAGAAAAAGAGAAATGGCGACATTTTGAAAGGGGCAACGGGCTGGCTTTTTCTTTTTTCTTTGCCATTCGATACCCAAGGACCAAGGCGACTTGGAAAGGGTATATCGGGGTATATCTATATAATTTGTATATAATTTGTATATAATTTTTTCTTGTATTCATTCAGGGAATTAGAGAAGCCAGAGCTTGGACTCAAGTGAAAATATTCGTAATATTAGTAAAATCGTAATTAATCGATAACTTTTTATTAAGGAATTGAAAATCGAAATATAAAAATATATTTCCAGCAAAAAAATATTTTTTAGCTTTAGTTGTATTTAATATAAATAAAAAAGTATATATAAATAAAGCAAATATAAATAACAAAAAATCGTCAAGGAACATTTTTAAGGTATCGTGAATTTAAATTATCGAATTACTGAAAATCTTGTTTTCAGTTTTGAAATAAAAAATTAAATACGGAAATATTTAAGTTACTACAAGAACCCTTTTTGAAATTATAAAATTACCGAAAATAGAGGTTTTGACTTCAAAAAAAACATTATATTAACCTGCAATTAAAATATCGAATTTATCGAAAATCGATACATAAAAATGATCGAGAATGATGAAAAAAACAATGTGTTTAAATAAAAATAAAAGCATAATATGGAAGAAATCTAAATAAAAAATCAAAATCCATAATTTATTTGTGAAAATGTTCGTATTATCGAAAATATCGATATCAGTTAAAAAATATCAAAAAAAAATTATAGGAAATATGGAAAATCAACTTAAAATCAATACTTAAATCTAATTAGCAAGAGATTCAATTTAGTTACTTTAAATGTTAGGGTATTAAATAGTCCGGAAAGCTTTCTTTTTTTTAATTTTCTTCCTTTTTTTCTTGTTTTCTCTTTTTCCTTTTTTTTTTGTGCGTTTTCTGTGTGAAGTTAAAGTGCGGTCACAGTTGCGGTTAGTGAAATGGCCAAGACGGAGGTAATTGCTCTGCTGAATTGATGAAGAGAAGCTTAATGAAGAAAAGCGAGAAGTCAGCACAAAAAGGCAGCGCAGCGCTGCCCGGGGAGAGAGACAGAAGGATCAAATGAAAATTGAATTAAAACAACTGTTAAATCAAGTTTATTTATAGCTCACAAAAAAATTTAAGGAAATCTAAAAGCAATTAAAGAAATATATCAAGACGAAAAGGAATTTAATGTCACTTTATAATTACTGAATTTAAATCTAAGACAGACGGGAATTTAATTTCAGACAAAAACTTTATAATTCCTGAATTAAAAATAAACATAAATATAGTTATTATATCACAGTTAAAGTTAAATTTAAAGCAGCTGAAATATGATAGTTTAGTCTCATTAAGTTGCTAAAAGCTTTTTCCTACAATATCCTTTTTTTTATGCAGATTTTTGCAACTCCCTTTAGCAGCTTTTTGCCTGCACTAATGTCCTAATGAGTCGCCATTTAAATGGTTATAGAACGAGTGCTAACCCTGGTAAACGACACTAAACAAGAATCATAATAATATATAATAATATATATGGGAAGGAGAGAGAAAAAAAAACTGTGTTGAGAGCTGCTGCCGCAAGATGCAACTTGACACCAACTCGCCGCTTAACATCAATTAAAGATCCACAAAACCTAATCTAAGCACTTAACCTATAGCCGCCGGTGATAGTGGGTGTGACACACACACACACACACACACACACACACTACATCCTTAATCCTGCGCCCGAAAATCCTTAGAGCGCGTGAAAACTTCATCGTCGGGTGAAAGGCGCCGCCAGGTGAAGGCGAAAGTTTTGCGCCAGGGCGACGACGTGCAGCTCATAAAAATAAAAAAATAAAAAGGAGTTTACGCTTGGAACTCCTTGGAAATCCACCCCTGCCGCAGGCTGGTTAACTTTCCTCGCGCGCGCAGGATAATTATGAAAGCACCTCCGTCGCCTCCTCCGTTGCCTATCGCGATGCCTTCTAATGGCTGCGACGACAGCCAAAAACAAAAGCGCTGAAAGACAGCTGTCTCCTGCTCCTCCTGCCAAGATCCAGGATCCCACTTATTTCATTCAGCGTCAGGGATACAGGACAGGACAGATACACAGGCGAAAAAAAAGCCACAATATCAAGGATTATTTACCATGAAATGAGATGTAATTAAAGGATAACAGAATTGATATTTTAGTATGACGATTAATCGGTAATCTGTATGTTTATCATGAGAAGGAATATTATTAGAGTGGGAAATATATCGATTAATAGAGACATTTGCTGGCACAAAATCGAGGCTTTGTTTGTTTATCGATAATTTCTATGTTTTTCATGAGAAGCAATTTAATTGAGGGGGAAATATATCGATAAATAGATTTGCTGGCACAACAAAAAGAGGTTTTGTTTTTTATCTTGAGAAGGAATTGAATTAAAGTGGGAAATATATCGATAAAAAGGTTTGCCTGCACAATATCGAGGGTTTGTTTGTTGATAATCTGTATGTTTAACTTGCGAAGGAATTAAATTAGAGTGGAAAATTGATCGATAAATAGGTTTTCTGGCACAAAATGTTTTGTTTGTAGATCTTGAGAGGGAATTGAATTAGAGTGGAAAATATATCGAAAAATAGATTGCCTGGCAAAAAATCAAGGATTTGTTTGTTGATCGATTATCTGTATGTTTATCATGAGAAGAAATTTAATTAGAGTGGAAAATATATATAGATAAATAGGTTTTCTGGAACAAAAAATTGAGGTTTTATTTGATGATCGATAATCCTTATGTTTATCATAAAAAGGAATTTAATTAAAGTGGGAAATTTGATAAATGGATTTGCAGGCAAAAATCGAGGTTTTGTTTGTTGATAATGAAATCAATGTGAATTATCGATAACAGAAAATATTGAACTATATAATTTGTTAATTTTAATGTGATGATAAATTGATATACTGTTTATTTCTTATCAAAAGGAATGAAGAAATGATGAGAGATGAAAAAATATCGACTTAAGTAAAAATCAATATATTTAATTGGCGATAAATCGATATTCTTTTATAATTAATAGCAGTTTCAATAATTCAGCTTCAAATGTGTTTTTAAAAAATTATTTAAAACGTTTTCTGACATTTCCCATGACATAAAAATTTTTAGTTTTCGATATTAATTATTTAGATATTTTCGATATAATATTAAAACCAACATTTTTATCGATACATCCATATAGAAAACAATTTCTACCAATATACATTCAAAAGCCGCATAAGAATCACTCCCTTAACCCCAAACCAACCCAAACAAATGTTTCTAAAAGTTTCCCTTTTTTCTCTCAGTGCATCAACAAACTTCAGGACTCTTCAGAGGACCCCGTTCTCCATTACGCCGAGAGGCTCGGCCGTATAACAGCCACGTAAATGTAATTAAACCATACATCAACGTGAAATATGTCGACTTCGTCTAGGACTCGGAGCCTCCCCGCGCTCGTATGGGATGAATGAAGGGTCGTCCTGGAGCCAGGACTCAGGACCCAGGACCCGGGTGAGAATGAACGAGAGTGGGCCCTCGGGGAATGGAGATTGAATGGAGTTCCTTGCCGAACTTCGGGCCAGAGTCCTCGGGACTAATTCAATCTCGTCAAAAAAAAGGGGGAACGAAATAAAGAAGAATCCAACGTCGGTGTTAAAATAAAGAACTTACACTCAGCCTTAATTAATCTCGGGGACTTTATTAAATCATTACAAAAATACTGAAAGCTAAAGTCAAAGGCTTTAAGTCTAGGTAAAACTTTTGAGTTTTTAAAGCTAATTTAATCCTTTCATTGTCGAGACAAGAAACAAGAGAACAAAGTTCTTGAGAGTTTTTGTTTAAATTATAAAATGTGAAATGGATTTTCTTAAAGTTATTACTTTAGGATATTTCTTTAAGTTAGTTTTTCCTTTAATTCTAAAGAGGACTTCAAGCATCTTTCTGTTAAATATCCTTTCAATTTAAATTTAAACATTTCCCTTCGACTTGAAAGCAGAAATCCGATACGAAAATGCGTTTTAATGCTAGCTTGTCAAATGCCAAAGGCGTAAATCTCATTTGCGAATGCCAGGGATTAGTTCCGACGACAGCCAGACAACAGAAGGGTATCCATAGTTCCGCATCATGGACGCAGAACAATGGCAGTTGCTCCCCAACAACAATACTGAAAGGGGCTTAGTGCCTGTCGTGTTGGCCGGAAAGGCAAGGCAAGGCAAGGAAAAGGTAATATAAATACACGTAAATATAAAGCAGAATTGTAATTATGTGCTTAACGTGAGCGATGCGATGCGATGGAAGTCCCATTCCCATTTCCAGACCAGAAAAACCACTCCCAGGGAAAACTCCTTGACATAACCCAACCAGGTGCTGAATATCCATTGCTGGCGGTAAGCAACTGGCAGGTGGAAAAGGGACGAAGGCAGGTGGAAAAGGATGAAGGGAGCTAGAAAAGGACGAAGGCTGGCTAGCATTTGAATGGCATCAAGACAAGTTGGCTCTAATTTAATTCCTGCGCTGACTTTTGGCCGTCCTGATGCCGCGATGATGTTGATGATGATGATGATGCCGCCATCATGTTGCCAACTTGATGACCAAGTTGAGTTCCTACTTAATGCCAAGCTGCACAGCTAAAAATATAGCCTATACATATATTTATATATATATGATTGAAGCCTAAAGTTAAGGCATTCGCGAACTTTTAGAGGGTTAAGGCCATCACTGAAGGCTTTAATAAATAATAAGTTCTAAAGCAGCAACTTTAAGTTAACAAAACAAGCTAAACAAAATATTTCACATTTCTTTATCTTTAATTTCTTGAGACTTTTATCACAAATGTGTAAATATCCCTTTAATAAATGAAAAATCGATTTAAAAATAATAAATAAATAAAAAAGTAATAAAATAATAATAATAATAAAATAAAATCGATTTTAAAAACATAACATATTCCTTTATCTAATTAATATATTATTAATATATTTTTAATAAATAATAAAAGTTAAGAAATAGTTTTGCATGCCTAAGATGCAACTATTTTTCTTTAATTTCTTAATGCTTTCATCTTTCATATTTAATCTTAAATTTTTTTATATTATCAATAAATACTTATTATCTTTTTAAATTAAAAAATATTCGAAAATATTTTTCAAAACATTAAAACTTGTTTAAACATTAAAAATGATCAAAAAAGACAACTTTTGATCATTTTTAATGTTTAATTTAAAAGGTCTTTTTCATAAATAAGACATCAATAATTAGTGAAAACAAAAAACCTTCTAAAAATAGTTGTAAGACATTACAAGCTTCTTTCTCTTTAATTTATTAATGCTTTCGTTATAAAATTTATATCGTTTAATCATGAAAACCTCTTTTTATTTAAATTAATTTAATTTTATTAATTTACTCTTTAATTTTTTCTTTAAAAAATAATAAAATAAAATAAATAATAAATAAAAAATCTTGTAAAAAAATAACTCGGAACTATACAAATATTTCTTGCTTTATAATTTCTTAAAACTTAATCCTTAATCTTTAAGTTATAATCCTAAATAATTTCAAGAAAGACTTTATATTTTTTTCTCTATAATTCTTAATTCTTATGCTTTCATTTTAATTATTATTATTTTATTATTATTTTATTATTATTTTATTATTATTTTTCCTGCATTATTTTTTCTGCATTATTTCCTAATACTTTAACAGCTCAAATTTAAATTATAATTCCTCTTATCCTTAATTTATAATTCCCTCTAATTTGCCAAAGAATAAAATCTGATTATGTGCTTAAAATCGAAATGGAAATTTAATAAATTTCGTTTAGTTTTCCCCTCAAGCTAAGCTAAGGCAAAACTAATTGTAATTCCATTATTAAAATCAATTCCCCCGAAAGCCTGCAACTAATTCTCTCTGAGACTTTCATGAAAACTTTAAGGACCTCTCTCCCCCCCCTGTTGACACCTTTGGGGCGCCAGTACACCAATCACCTGTGGTTGAGACCTCTTACTCTTTGGGAGAGTGGGAGAGGAGTAGAGAGAGAAGAGAGAAAAAAAACGCGCTAAAATAATGAGCTACTTAAAAGAAATATGTATGCAGCTGGCAGAGAGGCAGTCTCACAGCCCGAGTGCATCAGGAGGCGTCGCTGGCGTTGAATCCTGTTCCCAAGGAGCCCTGCTAATGCGCATTTGCCTACGAGTTAGGGAGGGGGGGGGAGCCAAAGGACTATAAATTTCCGGCAAATTGGAAGGGGGGGGTTCTCCCCCCTCGGAAGGAGGCCCTCGATTGACGGGATTTCTGGCCCAAGGAGTCTAATGATGGCTCTCTGCGAGCGAAGAAGAAGAGAGAACTAAGACAAACTAAAAGGAAGACATGAAAATTTTTCGATATCCGTGCCTAACGAGAGTGTGTGTGTGTGTGAGAGAGAGGTGTGTGTGTGAGAGAGAGGTGTGCGTGTGTGTGTGTATTGGGTGTTAAGTGCGGCAATGAGATTTTAAGAGCTTCCTTCTTCCTTCCAAGCTAAAAATGTTGTTATCGCACTGCTGAAAAATACTATATTACAAGCTACATATATATATATATATATTCAAGATCTATATAGATATATATATATATAGCTGTAACGAGCTATCCGCCGGCGGGAAATTATGAAGCCGGGTGGGGACTTGGCCCCGATTTGCTGCTTGTCTTGCATTTAATGTCACACGCTTCATTATTTCTAATTGGCAAATTTTCAATCAGCAGGCGAAAAGCAGCCTTGAAAAGGGGTGGGGTTTTCTAGGGGGTGGAGTCTAGGGGGGTTTTCTAGAGGGGGAGGTT